>JAAGNO010009432.1:34622-69238 GCA_033439905.1 Ceryle rudis | reverse complement strand
AGGGGTGGAATGGGAGTTTGTCGCAGTTTGATGAGTTGCCTAGGGGGTTGTGTGGTCCTGGTGCGTGGAGGGATGTTAGGTGTGTTAGTGTAAGGCCTGCGATTTGAACTGGGAGTAGGAAGGGTAAGGGGAAAAAGGGGGGGAGGTTTTTGGGGGGAGATGTGGGAGGGGAGTGCCCAGTATGTAGGCGGGGCCAGGCGGAGCGCCGCTGGCTCTCGTTGGCGGAGGCCGCCGGTGGCCACGTCCCCCGAGAGGGAGCGGGGAAGGCGCCGGAGCGCGGGGCTGCGCGTTTTGTTGCGAGAGGGTCCCTCGGCTCCCGGCGGAGCTGGCCTTGGCGGGAAGGAACGCGCCGTCCGCCGCGACAAGCTCTGTCCCGTCTGTTTCCGTGAATACGGCGGGACGCCCCTTCGGCCGCGTCCCTAAGGGACCGTCTGTCAACCCCCGCCACGCGTCCCTCACGCCGCGCACGGGGCGCAGCGGCTGCCGGCACATGGCGCGCTGCGGCGGCGGCGCTGCCCCGAAGGGCCCCGGCCCTGCGGCCGTGGAGCGGCAGCGGCTGAAGGAGGCGCTGGCCGAGCAGCTCCGGCAGGACCTCGGCAGGTAGGAGCGGGGCGGTGGCTCCAGGCGGGGGCACCGGGCCGGGCGAGGAAGCGGCGGTAACGGTGCGCTCCCGCAGGCTGCTGGCGGAGGGGACGCGCTCCGACGTGACCATCCGTGTGGGCGACGCGGCGCTGCGGACGCACCGGGCGGTGCTGCTAGCGCGGGCCCCGCGGCTGTTCGCCCGACTGGGCGGGGGGCGGCCGCGCTGCGAGGTGCTGCGGCTGGACGGCGTGGGGCTCGCGGAGTTCCGGCGCTTCTTGCGGTGAGTGCGCGGTGGCGGCGGGCGGGGGCTCCGCGGGCCGGTGGGCTGGGCTGGCCTCGGCACTACCTCTCCTGGGTCCTTCCTCTTCTTTCTTTCCGGTATTAACACCTGTACTAAAGCTTTCACATTCAAAGCAGCATCTCTATAGCCCTCCTCCAGCGTTTGCAGAGGACTTCCTTGTAACTTACTTACTTTCCCCTGCCTTCGTCTTTCTACTAACAGCGTACGCTCTGCACCGTTGCGTGCTTTTTACGGTATCTAAAGACTTTCTCATAGAACAGGAGAAAAAGAAGCGAAATCCTTGAATGTATGCTTTAAATTTGCCTGTGCTTACTGAGATCCTCGTGGCAAGATTACTTCATGAAAACAACGAAAAAAAACCACTCTAGTGTCATGTTAGAAACAAAAAATATCAAAAGTTATGGATTTAGAGACTTAAGAGAACTTATTCAAGTTAGATGAAGATGCATCAAGTTAGAAACTGTGTGGTCATCACATAAGTCCTACTGATTGATCCACGGCCTAGGCCAACCACAGCACAGCTTTCCCACCAAATGTTGTGCCACACCGTCTGTGCCAGATATGGGCTGGCAGCTCCCCGGGGACTGGTACAAGGGCTGGCCTGTTTTCCCATTGCCAGCTGTCACCATGTATCTGACATCTTGCTTGTCTTGCTCCAGATCTGAAGTGGGTACATCAGGGGTGTTGGCTGGTGAAACCACCAGGCCTTGCAATCCTCCTTGCTTGTACGTGCCTCTAAACCTCCTTTCAAAGAACTGAGCAGCATTTGCATTTCTCTGATAAGGCTGTGGTGGTGCCATCTACCTTCTGTAAAACAGGGACGACGTAAGAGCCAAGCGGTACTTTGGGATAGGCACTCTGGAATTTCAGATGAATTCAGGATGTGCCTAGAAAATGTCTGCATTTGCAGGCTCTTGAGGTTGTTGGCAAGAGGAAGGGAAAGGTGTTAGAGTTTTAAAGTTCAGTGCCTAAAATACAACCTCTCTGTTTTGGCTTCCTTCATTCTCTCCTTAAATTTGTAAATAAAGCAACATGTGGCTAAAAATAAGTATTCGGGGTAGTAAAGTTACAATAAGTATGAAAGAAAACTTTTTGAACCGACAGTAGTATCTAAAATGCAGAATTACTGTAGTGAAACAGGCTGATAAACTGGCATTTGTTAGGTTACTGTCAGCCTGGCAGGAGCATTAGCAAAACAAGCAGTAAGAAACAGACCGGCATGGATTTTGTCTTGTAATTTTCTGAAGTGCGTTATTACTTTGATTTCATTAATTTGCTTCACGTTCATGGAAGTGGTGGTACATAAGACTTTTGTGCAGAGGCATGATCACGCGAACTTAAAAAATCTAGATAATTTTCATTTGGAAACTGGGAAACAATTCTTTGGAATAGTTATTTTAATTATGTATATACTGTTACATCATTCCTTTGTTTTCCTAATGATCAGCACTTCATATGTCTGTAGTTCACTGGTACTTGCTCTCAGTTTTGTCTGTGTTTGCTGGAAGGCAAGTACGGATCTCTTAGAGTCCTGTATGTTCTCCAAAAAGCATGGTATTGAAAAACACCTTTAAACTCAAACCAGCCCATCTAATTATAAGCCTTTTGTCATTTCACTGTGAGGTTTAGATTCTTCAAGTGAACCTCCCCATATATTCTAAGCTATGTATGAAGCACCTTTTGCAAGATGGTTGGTTTTTCTTAATTTAGTCGATACTTCAGCTTTTGAACTTTCTGACCTAGAGCATTCCGTTAAAATCAGACTGCACTGGAGTTTCACCACAGTGAACTGCTTTGGACCAAGGAAAGGAAGCAGCTTTGGTTGAAAAGAACCTAATTTCATTGTTCAAATGATGACTTCTATCAATGGCTGTTGAATCTCAATGGTTTCTCATTAAGATGCAAATTAATTAGATCTTCACAAATCCAAAGCAGTGCCTTTAGTTATAGCTTGAGGTTTACTGGAAGCTAGTTTAGTTCTTGGAGCATGTGAATTGCCATGATGAGTTGTAACAAAGACCCATCGCTGCAGTTGAGCTCCTTAGAGAAAGTTGTAGGCTTCTCTACAGAAGTTCTAGGCTTTCCGGTGATAAAATACTGTTTCCCTGTAGACTAGGAGAAGTAGACTACTAGTATAGTATTGAGGAGTTCATCAAAGCTGTAACAAAATCTTGTTCCTCTTTGTGTTTGTATTCAGCTTTTCTTTTATCTTCCCAAGTAAAAATGGTATTTCCTTGGGGATTTGGGGATTATTTTTTGTTCTCACAAGCTGTATCTGGCATGCATCTCAGAGAAACTTACTTCCTTTGGGCCTCTGTCGCTCTTAATCAGGAGGGATGTAGGCTATGTGTCACTTGTGTGCTGAAGGCTGTGCAGTTCCTCTTGCCAAACTTCTGAGTGCTTTTGAGCAGGAAGGAGGACATGAACTTCACGCTGAGCTTTCAGTATAGCCCCAGCATGAAACAGCTGAGCAACTAAGCACTGCTTTGTTTTTCTCCCTATACTCGCACTGTTGGAGCACAGCAGCAAGAAACTGCTGGTCACCACGAAGTGCAGCATCCATATTGTAGACACCATTCACCCTACATTTTTGCCTGATGAAGCTAAGATGATATTGATTGTGCCCTCGAATAGCCTTCTGTTGCTCTTCGTAACACAACTACGACAGGGCCAACCATTTCACGTATGTCACTGGCGAGAGATGACTGCTCGAGCAGGGTGCTGCGGTCTGCCTCGAGAAGAGAAACTTAGCATCCCTGAAGGACAATAGTCTGTCACAGATCATTAGGTTATTAATATCTTTCTCTCTGAGAGGCAAACTGCTTTTTACCCTTTCAGTTAGAAAAAAATACAGCTTTAGAAATAAAAATCTAGTTATTACTCTCATTGTCTCCTGATATCTGTATTAAAGGGTTCTAATTTAACGAAGGACAGAGAAGGACCTAATGACAGTCAGACCCAGTTCAAAAGCAATAAATACGGATCACATACAAAAGCAATACAACTGCCGTTGTGACATTTACTGCCACAGGGGTTAATTTGCAGTACCAGCAGTTGAGTCGAAGTAGACCAGCCAAGGCTTCGACCGTGTTATGTTTGTATAGTTCTGTATCAGGCAGTAGAAGGGTGCTATATCTAGCTTAAGTGCAGGCAAAACATGCTTGAAGGTAAACTCCTAGACAGCACGATGACAGTAAGTTCTTTCTGTAGACTCTGTGCACACCTTTCCTTTGTAGAAAACAACTCTTAGGTTGTAGCAACTGCTGTTAATGAGACAGATACGCTATAGCACTGCTCCAGTTTCATCTGTCCCTTAGTCACAACTCTTGCAATCTCATTGTTGCTCTTATCTGTCAGAATCTTTTCTCTGTGTGGCGGGGAGCCAAGCCGGAAGGTGGGGTACCTGTTAAAATTACATGACATCAGACAGACGCGACAGAAGATGGCTTAGCTCTATTTTCAGCTTGACCTCCTCTTGCATGTGAGGCTCTCATAAAGCAGTTGCACCAGCTACAACACAGCTTGTTTGTGAATATTTCTTCTCTAGATGCAATTCTCAGTTACAGTCCCGTAACACTGGCTTACTGGGTAAGGGAAATACTGCTTTAACTTGTGCACGAGTTTATTCATACTGGTTGCTAAATCTCCATAGTCCCCATTGGATACTGGCCATTCTGGAGGAAAGAAACATGACTTCAGCTCAGGTACGCTGAATTCCTTTATGCTTACGCCTCAGCAATCTCACCCTTACTAGTGGGTTATGATTGCAGATGACTCTACTTCAGAATAGCATGCCTCCCGTGTTCTTGAAATGTTGCGGGTTATACAGTTTATTCTGATACGGTCCTTCCCTTTTATCCTCTTACCAGTCACTGATGCGGGGTACCCTACCGTGTAAGGAGGACCTTCTCGAAATGACTGATCATCTAAGTTGAAGGCAAGCTAACTGCAAAAAGGGCTTTCTGTGGCACTTGCAAGTGCTTTTTTTGTCTCAGTAACTATTCTCTGTATTAAGGGAATCGGCAATAGAGCTGAAAAAAAAAATCCCTCCCAAAACAAATGGAATTAAACAAACCCCATCCTACAAATATGGGCAATGTGGGAAATTTGATGTGACTGTCTGAAACTTTGTGAAATGATAAGTTCTGAATTATGGAAGCTAAAATGCTCTGGAAGGGTTTATCTCCAGTGAGCAGTGAAAACACAGGAAGTTGAGAACAAATTATTGTGAACGAAAATGTTTGTTTTCCAAGTCAAGTGATTAAGGAATTTGTTCTAACTTAATGACTTTCATTCTATACAACCATATTCCCCAGTCTGAGTTTTAGTACAGCACCAAGATAGTTTGTTGTGGTTATAAATATGATTTAAGCTAGTCATTGAGAATAATTAGACTGCACTAAGTAGGGAAGGAGAGGGGAAAGGAAACAAGTATGAAACTACATGAAGCTTGTAGTTTAGATTTTATGCTACTTTTTGTTGGGGGAAGAAAGTCTTCACCATGATGACTTGCTTCTTTTGATGGCTTTAAACATTTCCAAACAATGGCTGCCTTATCTTCTTTCCACAGACATAGAAACAATGAGTTTGTCTTTTATTGGTGGGTTTTGGTTTTTTGTTTTGGTTTTTTGGGGTTTTTTTTGATCTGTGTTTATATCTGATCTCAGTTTCTCAGAGGAAGCTGAGAAGCTAAACTATCGAGTCACAGTATATTTATTATGGGTGTGATATTAACATCTTGCTTTGGAAGACATAGTATTTTAATGCCATGGGTTTATGCCCCAAGGGAAAAAAAAATCAATTTGTGAGAAATGGGTAGAAGGCTTTCACTGGGATTGGGACTGCTCTAAGGGCCAGATTCTTCCTCTGGAATGCTCAGCTTTCATGAGAAATTGAAAACATTAATTGGCATCTGCGTGAGGCAGTGAAGCAGTTGATGCTGTATCTCATGAGAAGAAATTTACTGAAATACTTGTACCAAGAAATCAATTAAGTTAAAGTAACCATCTTAGCTGCAAAAATCAAGCAGCCTTTTAAAATAAAGCAGTTCTTTTAGTAAATCTAAAGGGAAATGGAAGAATCTTAAGTGCTTACGGTAAGTTGAAGTTGTGCCTATGATGTGCCAAACCTGCAATAACAAAGATTTGGAAAAAATATTTCAGCCCTCCATCTACAGCAGCAAATCCACCAAGGTTACATGCAGTGTATGTGAGAGCATTTGCTGCAGTTGGGTTTTGTCAAAGACATCAATGCATTAAAACCATGGGCAGGGAGGCGTTCAGAGACTTTCTACATTCTCAATGTTATTTTTATTAGCAAAAAATATTAAATCTTGGTTTTATTCAATTTTGATAACGCATAGCTTAAAGGAAAACTGTATAATGTGGTGGTTGACACATGTACTGAAGATATTTCAGTGCTGATCTAGTTCATGTGTGAAGTTCTGGTATGTGCTATATCAAGTTCCTATTGAAAAGAACTCGTAACAGCTGTCCAGCTTGTAATTAAAAGAAAAAACATGATTTTTGTCTCTTTTCATTAACTGTATTATCACTTACACTACCAAGTAAGTATCCTGGTTTCAGCATCTGCACTTATCCCCGTATTCTAAAGTTACCACAGTATCTTTTTTTTCAGGGCAAATAAACTGGTGCATTGGTAAATAGCAGAATTTCCCCTTTTGCTTTTTGTTGGACTTTGTGCCGACAGCTTCTTGCTGTCTATAGTGTTTATGATAGAGAAGTTTCTGATTTTCTGACAGACCCTAGCATTAACAATCGGGCTGTGTTGCTAGTTGATAGAAAAAAAAAAAAAATCAAGATAGAAACAAACAAAAAAATTCTCTCCCTTGACATTAATGACTGTTGTTGAAGCCTTCTGTGTAATCTCTTTGCTAATGCTCTGCCAATCTGGGCATACATGCAAAAAAATCCATAACAATGTGTACACGATCCTGTCTGTTGAAGCAGCTACTGCCTAAGCGCTCAAAAGCACTTCTCTAGTGACATCAATGATGCGTAACTTTAACAAGTAGGTGGGTAAGGAAGAGATGGCAGGTAACTTCTCCAGATGGGCTCTCAGTGAAGAACTGTCGCTCAGAGCAAGTGAGAGCTGCCGTAGGGAGCGCTTTGAAAGGTGGATGCCTAGTCAGTTGAGAAATTTTATTTATTTATTTGGTTAACAACTACTTTGGGACATTAGGAGAGGCTGTCCTAACAGCTTTCAGTACAATTTCATGATAATGGTGTTAATTCAAATGACTTTCAGTGTTCTTAGCAATAAGAAAAATGGGTTCCTGACTCTTTTAAATACGGTATTTCATGAAAATAAAGCCTGCCTTTTCTCACTTCTCTTCTTATTTGTGTTGTCTCTGTTCATGAGTGGCATGCAACATTTCTGTTTGGGATTTTGTCCGTCTTGCAGGCAGTGGGTGTGGCCCAGAGTATGGAAATGTATGTCTTGACTTGAAGGACCAAAGAAATGGATCATAAGATTGGGTTTTGACCCAAGTATTAAGATTTTTTTTTTTTTTTTTTTGTGATCATGCTTTTTATATTTTTAGTGAGCATAAAAATGTCTTACTAATTCTGGTCAGTACTGGCTTTGTGGCTGTTCTGAGAACAGAACTGGTTAACAGTTCTTCTACTGAGACTGTATGGGCTTCAAGCCTGTGGGGAGTCATGCATCTACCATTGATAGAAATAGGTGAGCCTTAAAGAGAGCTGTAAGGCTGAGAAAATTCCCAAATAATTTAGTTTAAGTGATGTGGAATGAGATGAGATACCATTTCAAGACACCTTTATAAACAAAACTGAATGAAGTCTTTAGATGCACAAAAGTAAGTTTGGTTGGGCTACTCTGTTTTTGAAGACAAAACTTCAGAATACTTCTGTGGAGTTCTGAAATCTCTAGGTTAATTGGGTTTCTATTCTGAATTTCTGTTCTTGAGTGGTACTGCCATAGAGCTGCAAAACACAGATCTTAAGTACTGAGAGCCGTGGTGAACGGGGAAAATGTGTGGAAGTCATGGTCTTGAATTTTCTAAAGACCTGCAGTCCCCCCGCTCCAGCAAGCAGCCTGGGGTCCTTTTCTTGGGACTATGGTATGCTATTACTTAGTTTTCCTTCATGCTTTTGTTACGCTGGGTTAGAAAGCACTGTAAGTATGAAAAGCAATAGATGGTCAGGCCAAGTTCCCAGGTTAGGAGTTCTGAAAGCACACACAACAACCTTAAACACCCATGTAAAGAGGGTCTACCAATCCTACTCTTCCCATGTGAAGTTTTATTACTCCGGTGACACGTTTTCCTGGCCCTTGCTTTCAAAATCTAGTAAAACAATAAAATTCCCATTCCCTACATTCACATTTCTTACCATTCTCTCTCAGTGAGAACCTGTATCACAAACAAAAAAACCATCTACCTAACTCAATCCTTTAAATAAAAGACTTGGAAAGGAAGAGGATTTATTTGTATGGTTTCTCTGCCTCGTTAGAGGACCGTGTTCAAATAGCATACTCAAATTACGATGTTTCCAGCATTAACAATAAAGCTTCTTTGCCATGGAATGAGTGACAAAATGCAGATTGGTAAGTATGTGTCTGCTAAATCCAAAGTAACTGTGGCTCTTCTGTTAAAGCTCCGCTAACTTCATCTATATGGTATGAAACCACAGATAAAGCATGTTATCTGTTCACATTGACTTTTTAAGGCTCCATTAAGTAGCTGGAGTGCAGTATCTTTCTATAAATACTAGATCTTTGCAGTCACAAACTGCGGGCTTTGTTAGCCTTTCCAGATCTTGAGCCAAAAATAAGCTGGTGAAACAGATGGGAAAGTAGGAAGCTGGAATTATTATATGGGCAAAGCAAAAGCTCTTGGATAATCTTAACTGCAGATTTTTATGCTTTCAAGCACTTCCTTTGGAATTAAAATTTACAACTCTTAATATTAGTCATTTACATCCCCATACCATTCTTATGGGTTTATACTTTGTAACCTTGATATTGGAAGGTGTGTTTTGTTTGGTTTGGGGGAGGGTTGTAAATTTGATGATATTGGAGGACAATCAAATGCCTTTTATTGGTCGTACTAGTATTTATAAATCAGTCATCTGTCATTACTGATACAGCTTGCTTCTGCTTTTGCCAAGGAATGACTGTAATAGATGATCTATAAAGAGCAGACGAAAGTTTCTTTTTTATTAAAAAAGCAAAGTGAGAGAGAGAAATGTGTGTTCCTTTTAACCTGGTATTGCATTTCACTTGTAATACTTGTTTATGGGCAAGCAAGGACTTGGGAGTGTTGGCTGACGTGACCTGGCAGTGTGGCTTGCAGCCCAGAAACACAGTTGTATCCTGTGCTGCATCAGAAGAAGGGTGGCCAGCGGGTCAAGGGAGGTGTTTCTCCCCCCCTACTCCACTCTCGTGAGACCCCACCTGGAGTACTGTGTTCAGCTCTGGGGCCTCCAACATGAGAAGGATGTGGACCTGTTGGAATGGGTGCAGAGAGAGTCACAAGGATGATCAGAGGGCTGGAGCACCCTCCTTATGAGGACAGGCTGAGAGACTTTGGGTTTTTCAGCCTGGAAAAGAGAAGGCTCCAGGCCTTCCAGGACTTAAAGATGGCCTACAAGAAAGCTGGAGAGGGAGTTTTTATAAGGGCATGTAGTGATAGAATGAGGGATAATGACTTCAAATTTGAAAGAGGGTTTGAAAATAAGTATTCAGAGATATAGTTTTAAACAGGTTGGGGTTTTTTTTATTATTAAACACTGTAGAGTCTGACTTTTGTGTTCTGGTTGTAAACTGCATTAGACTAAAAATGTCATTTTTCAATTTGTTT
Organism: Ceryle rudis; assembly: GCA_033439905.1. Lineage (NCBI taxonomy): Eukaryota > Metazoa > Chordata > Aves > Coraciiformes > Cerylidae > Ceryle > Ceryle rudis. The sequence continues at coordinate 59,513 of JAAGNO010009432.1, read as the reverse complement.
TCACCAATTAAAAAAATTACAGGAGTAAACTTAGTGTCATCTTCTAGGCTTGTATATTCATCTGATAAAAATCTTGAAGCTGAGGAGCTGGCTATGATGAAAAAAGTATCGGAACCTAAGTTAATACAAGAAAACAACACTGCTACTATTCAGGATGCCCAAACAAATGGAAATTGTCTTGGAGATAGCAAAAGAGCAACTGTTGATCAGAATGCTCCAAGTGGAGCTGTGCAGAAAGAAGCTGCTTGTTCATCTTGTATTGAAGAGGAAATTTCAGCAGCCATTGATGATGCAGAAAGCAACAAAGCCACTGCAGGTACATTTGGAATTATACTTTGGGTTTGGCTTTTTTTTTTTTTTTTCATTGTTTCTGGGTTTCTTTTAACTAATTATCCAAAGATTTATTCAGATTTGAAAATGCAAGCAAAGATTAAAGCTTTTGTTACAACACAGCTTACGTGGATATTCTTTGCTATGGTCTACCTCATTCTCTCTCACTCTGAAAAAAATTTCTTGCTGCAGCGGTTTGGCAGGGGGAGTTCCTAGCCAACGTGTAGCGTAATAAATCTGACAGGACGTGCCAGGCATCAGGCGTGCTCATCAGTATTGTATCCTGTCTTTTCTCTGTAATACAGCAAACTTGAGTCCTCAACATGTGGGACTTCCACGGAGCATAATCCCGCCATGCCTGTCCTTTTCTAGCAAATTACACTAGTTCCACTTGTTGTTTTATGAGGATTTTGGAATCTTTCAGAGTCCTCCCTACTACAACTGTGAATGAAGTAAGTTACACAAGGAAATGTGTAACTGCACCTACACTAGAGGTGCTGACTGCTACAGCTGTGCCATTAAGATAAGATCGAGCAACAAATCTGTTCAGGCAGAGGCTTGTAGCACTTACATGACCCTGAACTTCTTCAGAATTTACTTTAACGCAGAAGTACCAGATCTGTAGAAAAAAAGTGACGTGGCTACAGAATCTTAGGAAAGGCTAACTGTAGCATTTCTTCTATGGATCTCAAATAGGAAGCTTTGGTCGAATTTCTCATCTCTCAAGTCAAAATGAGAAGTAAAACGCAAGGTCTGGAAAACCTTTCAAGGAAAATTCTAGCTTGAATATGCAATATTTCATTATGTCAGATTCTTTTCACATATTTTATGCTTTCTGTGTACTGTCAATGGTCTAGCCTACACCAGACACAGTGAAAATAGCTGTTTCTCTTCTTCTGCAGGTAATTCCAAACTAGAAACTGCATCTGTGTTAGGAGAAGACTTAATGATGCTTTACAAGAATTGCTGTTGTCCAGATATTAATATTTGTATAGAAGGCAAAGATTTTCAAGCTCACAGGTACATTAGTATTTACTGTAAGGTTTTTCAACCAAAATCCTTCAAGTATGAAATGCTGCTGATACTGTATATCTATAGTAAGTTATTGCTGGTGCTGTTATCTAGCTGGGAGCTGTTAAGAGTTTTTAGGCCATACATTGATACAAATTAAAATTATTTAACTCATTAACAGCAACTGTTGTGAAAACGATTGCATTTTTTTAGCACTTCTAAGATTGCCATTGTAAGCTCCCATGATGAGTATATACTCATATAAATACTGTGTGGGTTTCCTTTAACAGTTTAAAATATTCTGTTCTCTCTGAAGAAAAAGAAAAATCTATTAATAAACTATTCAGCTATTAATGCTGAATAAAATTACCATACAGGTAGAAAAATTCTAGAGTAGTAATTAATTTTTTTTCTGCTCTTCAGAATCTGTGCATACAGAATCTGATTTTACTTTCATTACTGCAGTCATGTAGATGTAAAGACTGTCAGCAGCTTTCGTTCGATCTAAAGTCCAAGACCATTTAAGAACTTTGGTTTATTGGAGTTCTGTAGCTTGGGAAAGCAAATTGAAGTGTCAGTAATTCCTCGTACCTATGATGTAAGTCTGTTTGCATTTGAGATAAGAAACTTGACAGCCTGCAGTTTGTTCCCTTTGAGTATATAAATAACAGAGATTATAAAAATCCTCCATTACTTTTAATATTTTTTTCAACACAAAACCAATGTATGGAGGTTATATTACTGACATTACAAATGTATTTACAGAAGCTATGTCACAATGGTGGTGGTGGTGGGGGGGTGTTCTGTTCTTTTTTTAACTAATAGAATTAGGATAAATACTAAATTTCCAGAAGGTAGCATAGTTAGGTCAACGCCCTAAGATGACATGTTCTCAGGTCCCTAAGTTTGAGAAACAGATACTTTAATGGAAAAAACAAAGTCAACAAAAATTCCATCAGCAAAGCTTCTTTGATTTAGGCCACTTACTGCCTGGAGCAATATAGCTAGTCTAACCAGCATCAAAAAATGCAGCAGTAAATCATAGAGAAAACAAGGATGTTTGGAAACAGGCACAAAACCTGCTTGTTTTAGTACTGCCTCATGTGAACAGCAGGAGTCAGTAAGGGAAATCTAACCTTGGGTGTAACTGTGGTGAAAGCTCCAGTATGATTTATGTGTTTTCAGGTTGGGGTTTTTTTAAGTTCTCAAACAGGACACAGTATAAGCCCCACCCTCTCCCACCCACTTATCTCAGTATTCCTTACTTTGTCATAAAGTCCTATGAACTTCCAGTAGACTTTACAGTGGGAGCAGCAGTGCTGAGAGAGTTGCCAAGTTCTGTCTTCCTAGTGCTGTGTTGTTGTTCTTACAGAGCCGAGTGGGGCAAGTCGAATTTGTTCAGTAATAAACTTGTGTCAAAAACCAGCAGGAAAGCACAGATAAATTTACACTCATTTGGTACCTCCATGTATTTTTTTAAGTTAAAATTTTAGCAGTGTATATTTAGGTAATATGTACTTGTCCATGTTCTGCTGAGTAACTGTCATGTTCATAACAAGTCTTTGAAATACCCACTTCAGCTACGTCTTTCAAGCTGATCTAGTTTTGTTCATTACTAAAATTTATTTGGAAGAGGATGACAAAATTTTTGTATTTTGTATCTCCATGATACTGTGTTGTTACATCTTCTAAAAACAAGCCTGTGTGTATTCAGAATTTCACACAGTCAAAGTTGTGATGTAATATCCATTCACGTGTGACCATTCTCTAAAAGCTTCATCAGGAGTATTTCTGAAGGAATGCATGAGAAGTTCCTAGTTTAAAGTACTGAGACTTCTGAATCAGGAAGAGGGAAAAGAGATGAGAGATTCCAGATTACATAATGACTAGAAAAGAGACCTTAAATAGAATTTTTCTTCTTCCTGTGCAAAATGGGAGTTCTTTGAAACATTTTAAGAGCTAACAAATATATGTGAGAGAAAGGATCCTCGTGTCTAATGTAACAGTTTGCTTTTTCTGCCACATGAAATATATCACATAAAGTCATTTTCTAAGTAATAGGAAGCTTAGTAAGTGTCAGGAAAAAAATGAATGTATGAGAATATTCTCTACGGCCGCAATAACCCAGTTAAGATACATAAAGGCTAACACCCTTCACTGGTGTAGATCTGGAAGGCTGAAATTATAAAGCAGTTTTCCTCCAGTATCTTCTCTTCCATTCTGCCCTTCCACCTGTTGCAGAGGTCTCTCGTCTGATTTTTTTGAAGACTGTGACAGTAGTGTAGATACTGAGCTACACAGACTGCTGGTCTGGGGTTTCTTTATTGTCTTAGATGTGGTAGTAGAAACCAAATTAGTCCCCTTGTGGCCAATTATGCCTTTTAAATATCCAAGGGTAACAGGTCTAAGCAGAAGTAATTGATAGCTCTTAAACAGTGCTGGCAGCACGCACATTTTTGTATCATTCATTAAAATCAAGTTTTTTTGACTTTTAGGATGTGCTAGTAGTTGGCCAGCCAATTTTGAATACAAGAAGTTTTATACTTTTCATTTTAATAAAGACACATTTTTGTATTATAAAAAGAATTTAAGAGATCCAGGATATAATTAATTAATTGATATGAGGCTATAAGGAAATGCTTGTGATAATAAATTTCCTCTGTAGGAATGTCAAAGTCATACTAGAAACAAGTTTCAACTGGGAAATTTAGAAGACTCCGTTTTTTTTCTCTAGCCTATTTGAAATTCCAGACATACTGGAAGAAAAGGCATGCAGTACACAGATGACACCTTAATGCATAAAGGGCAAAGATTTAAGTCAATGTTATCAAAGAGTCTTATAATAAATATTTGTATCTAGTGGCATAATGTTTACTTTTACTCTCTCAGGGCCATTTTATGTGCCAGATCTAGTTACTTCGCTGCTATGCTGAGTGGAAGCTGGGCTGAAAGCTCCCAAGAGCACATCACTCTTCAAGGGTAAGTGTTGTCTTTGCAAGTCGTGTGGGAGCAAAGGTAGGCAATTTAAAATCACTGCAAATATGTAACAACTGTGCTGGGTATAGAGCATTGAAGATTAATCTGCCTTGACACTTTTCTTCAACCTGATACATTTCCCAAGTGCTGTTTTGACTTCAGTATGAAACAGCCTGTGGCGTCTATCTGTTAATATTGTCAGATGGTTCAGGAAAGAAGTCTTTTTCATCAGCTGAAGGGTACAAATTTTAGTTTTCTGTCAGTGTAATAATATTGCTGCAAATCAGGATTTGGTTACAACTTCCAAATCCTTATAGTACACTTCTAATTTCATTGATTCCTTAGCTTTTATACTACATATGCCATGTAGCTTTTATACTATACATGCTACATCTTTAGAGGCTGGTAGTCAGCAATTACTCTGGTATTCACACTTCTCTCCCTGTACTTAGTTTCTATGTGGCTAGGAAATTTTCATCCTTATTTTTCAGTAGAGGCTTTCTCTGGAGAAGTACTTTTAATTTGAGTATATTCTCACGTCATTCTCTCTTAATTTCTGTTATTAAAACAGACTATCCATAGTCTTACCTTTTCTAGTTCAGTTTTCTGCCCGGTGCAGATTTTCATGCTGTCTTTTTAAGCACTTCTGGCTTACTCCAAAATAATGAAATAATGGAAATTCTGCGTAAGATAGCAGCTGTCAAAACTGTGGGGAGACTCCTTGCTCATTTCATAGCTATCATGTCTATTAATATATGGAGAGACAACTGTGCTGATTTTGCTTCTTAGCACCTTGCAATGCTTAGGTTTTTTTCCTTTTGCTTTTAGTCATCGGTATCTGTTGCTTAAACACGTCTGATGTTTTAAGGGGTCTTAGCTCAAGCTGTGTGACTAATCTATACTAATGTACGCAGCACTTGCAGGTTCTGAAGATCACAGAGCAAGACGTATGTACCTAAGTACAATGAGGTATTGTTCAGGTCATGTCCACCATTTAAAATAGATACTCTGTGCCTTTCTGCATTATGGTGCTGGGACGATGCAAGGATGCAAACACTACTCTGTAGGAATTCCAGATGTCTTAATCTGAATCTAGGCATAAAGACGTTTTCTAAATAGTTTGAGATGCGCCGTTCCTCCTTAGCATTGTTACAAAACTATTAAATGCGGTTTTATTGTGGGAAAAGATTAAATGTATCATAAAATCAAGAATGAAAAATAATGATTATAAACCAATTTAAAAATATATAGTTGCTTAATAACTGTGTTGCTTAATAATCTCCAGAGTTTGGAGATTATGGAAAAATCCTTTCTGCATATTATTAGTGTAAATAATCTAGCTAGTAGTGTTATTAGTCTGCTTATGACTTACTGTCAGTGATTTGAAGTATTATAAAGTTTCAGCAAGAATATTCAGTAGCAAAATTCACCCAGAATATAGTCCAACGAAGTATCTAAACGATACTTTTACATTGCAGGAATCTTGAAAAGTGCTTTCATTTTATCAGATCATTTACCTTCCATTCACAGAACAGCTGGATGATATATCAGCCTTTTGACCAGCTTCTTTTGGCTAAGAAATGTAGTGTGTTTTATTCTAGACATGTCTTTAATTGTTTGGGTTTTTTTCTTTCTTTTTTTTTTCCAGAATAAGCCATGTAGAAATGAGTGTCATCTTGCATTTTATATATGGAGGTATTCTGGACTTCCCAGACAAAGTTGATGTTGGGTATATGTCAACTTCTATAATTTTTTAATTGTAGTTTGTGCTTGTTCTGTATTTTCCCTGCTAAATGTCAAAAGGAAGATTCTTCCCGTAGTACAAAATAACACAAAATGTCAAATATAATGATCATTGCACCTAACATACTTGGGGCAATTCTAAAAATAAAGCTGTTGAGGAAATCTTGCTTATTTGACAGCTACTGGAAAAGGTGTGCCAACGATTTTTGGAATACTGTATGAGGAGAGTGAAAAACAGCAGAGTGTTCTATACCAAAATAGTTCCCAATTTGTCTGTACCTTCCTTTTAGTGTGATAAATTCAAAACATTAACTGTTATATATTATTTTTAAATCATTTGAGTAGATGTGAACGCTGAGTAGTTAGTCTTACATCCAGAAAAGATAATGCAACATTGGCTGCTATGTATCTTCTTCTGGGATTGTTTTTAATCACAGTTTTATACAGAATACTGTATTAGTGAACTGAGTTCTGAAATGTGTGCATTATTCCCAGAAACCGTTTATATATTAGCTGTTGAACCCTGCCAGTAAACATTAAACCACTACAATTTCTTAATGATAAAAGTTGTTATCTAAAATAAAAATACAGAATTATTTATGGTGTGCCCCAGTGCCAATGCTTAGGTACCATAGTCTTATTTTCTATATCAATTTGTTATTGATTATTGTATAAAATAATTGTTTGCTCATTGTACTTTTTAGTATTTGGAAGGTACGTAATTCTCAGATACAATTTCATTAATAACATTTTACATGATCCTTGGAAAAAATTTGCTGGCACAATTTTCACTTGCTACCCTTAAAATAGAGAAATTGAGAGTCTTCTAAACAGTTTCACAGCCAGTGGCTGAGGCTTAGTTTATATAGAGTGAACTTGGTAGTTGGGAGATTATTACTAGTCAATACGTGTTACTGTTTGAAGATCATACCTTGGCACTTGGTTATCAATCTGTTTCTGCAGTAAATTCTGACTTGGAGGTGAAATTAGCATGTAAATTGTCTTGTAAGCCAAATGCATATATCAAAATTATTTTTGATTCCTGGTTCTACTGCTTTTCTCTTTAGTCGCATGTTGGGCATTGCAGATATGTATGGGCTGGATGGGCTGAAAGAAGTAGCTGTCTACGTTTTGAAAAGAGATTACTGCAATTTTTTCCAAAAGGTATGTCAGTTCTCATGCTGCTTTGAGCCATGAAGCCTAAGAATTTTCATTCTATTACTTAGCCAACATATCGACGAGATAATTAACTGTGTGGTCAGGGTGTTAAGCCAATGGACCCTATTCTTATGGGGAAATCTGCTAATGTCACTGGGATGGTGGCAGTAAGGCCTGTGGTATCATCCACCTACTCGTAGAAACTTGTAAACCACGACAGATAAGAAGCAGTATTCCATACAATTAATTCAATATATTAACTTAACGTGGAATATCATGTAATACATTCCATTATATATGTAATTGTTCTTAATAGAATATGGAAATACTGTGTATTTGTGTATCATATTTAATGGGCATGGTTTCTGTAAGTCAGAATGTACAATAATTGTGATAATTTGCTAACAACTCTAGCCTGTTCCTGGAAAACAGCAACCTGTACTAGAGTGTATGGCTATTGCTCATTCATTGGGAGTGGAAAACCTGTATGCTGCTTGCATGAAGTAAGTAAAATAAAATAAATTATGGTTTATGTTTTTCATTTCTCCGCGTTGAAATTATTACATTTTGTGAGATTGGGTCTATTTTGGCAGATAGTGTTCACACTGTAAACATTTTTTTTCTTCAGAATACTGTAGATGTATCACTTACGCTAACAAGTGAAGACAGAACATTTTTCATCTTCCTTACCTAAGAAAGGCTTTCTTTTCAACAGATGGGTAGGAAAACATTTTGCAAAGTGTTTGTCAGAGAGAAGCTTTGCCAGTTTACCTACTGAACTTCAGAACAACTGTCTTGCCATGTTGATTAACTCTTTGGTAAGTAGTATACAGTGTGCTTTATATAAAAAATAGAGCAAAGGAAATTTTTTCCTTGCTTGGCTATACGACATAATTTAAGAGCTAACAAATACAGTATTTTATATCTGTAGTACACTTACACTATGTAAAAGTTCCCATTAAAATAACTTAAAACAGGTTTTGATGTGCAGATCTCATTGTTACGCTTCATGGCACGCAGTCTAGTGTTATGTCCAGCATAACACAAAGTAAGTTGATGAAACAGTCGTGACATGGCAGCACTGCATTATGAATTTGGATAGTGAGGAATGCAGATTGCTCTGTCGGTTTCTCTGTTAGGTGGCAGCGTACGTCGGCCGTGACTGCCTTTTCCTCTTTGCCTATGTTCTCATTTGGCACTAGTTGTGTTTCAGACTTCAGGTGATCACTGGCTATCAGCGACCACAAGCCATTTATTTACAGGCAAGCTAACCTTTCAAAAATCAAGTAACAGTATAGTATCCGTATCTTGTACTTTTCAGACAGCGATACTGAATTGGTCCTTTCAAAGCTCAGCATTCATTTTGTGTGGCGCATATTTACACTGTTCCAATTCAGATCTGCCTAAGCTTAAGTACTTTCTGATTGTGTTTCTGTATAAAAGTACGCTCAGAGCTGCCATCCACGCTGCCAAACATACACCTAGTTCAAGAGGTGCACTCAAATGGTTCTGGACAATAACTGCCCCTCGCTGAAAGGGCTGTGAAGGCTTCTTGGGACTGGTTTTTTTCAGGACCTCTTTGACGGAGTACTTACCTCCTCAAGTGCCGAGGCCAGCAGGTTAGCTGTGAGTGGCGGCTGGTGCTGCATACTCAGGTGAAGGCCTGAAAAACAAGAGATTTCAGAGCTGTGTGGCAGTACCAAGAGAAGCTCGAGAGTATCCACAGTTACAAAACGCAAACAGTCCTTTTGCCAGAATGCATAATTTCTAACAGAATGGAGATAGCTGTAGCTCTTAAGGTTCTGCCGTTATGTTAGATCACTATACTCGGTTGTTCCTAGAATATATACGTAGCTTTGTTTGCCATCTACTGTATAACTATTGGAGACATTTTAAATAATGTTTTCAGGATTACAGATCAGTTCATTCTGATCTACAGCTGTTCATAGTTACACCACTGCCCATCTCCAAAGTAGCTGAGGTGTGTACTGTAGCCAAGAATGTGTGTAGTCAGGGTCCTAGGCTCCTCTCCAGGAACCCTTGTGCAGCTTCATAAAGACAGCTTTAGATAGACCAAAGCCCCTGCAGGCCTTCCCCTCTGCTGTGCCTATTATAACGTGTCGAGATGTGGTTAGCTTGTGTCAAAATACATAAGCTATCTTTAAGTTACCAGCATCTGAAGAACCATCGTGGCACTGTGGTACTTGGTATTGCTCCAGTTGTGTACCCAGCTTCTCTGTAAGATCTCTGTGGTCTGAACTAAAGTGTGTTTTGGTTCCCACTTTATTGATTTAAAATGTGTTAGTGTATCTTTGCAAGATTCCCTGGTATTTTATGCATCAGAGCCTTAAAAAGTTATTAGAATTGCAGAATTGAAAACTAAAGCATAAGCCTCTTCTGTCCATAGAACAGTTCTGGTGAGCGATCATTTAACTTTGAGCTCTTACGACACCCCATCCAAAAGCTTGTGCAGTTCTCAGAGGGGTTTTCCTCAATCCACAAAAATGCTTAAGGCTTCTTGAGGGAGAAAGAAGAAAAGAACTGACATTAATATTGCAAGGGCTACTGTATGTTTTACGGTCCTCTTTTCTCTGCTACTACAGTTCTCTGCTGTAAAGCTTTTTAACAGCTACACCCAGTTAAACAGTGTGACCGTACTGGTCCTTTCATTTACCAATCCTGGAAATGTAAAACCTAGTTCATGTGGGTCAGTCCTTTAGAGGAAGAAGTAGTGCAAAGAAAAGGAGACTGCTGATCAGAAAATCTCTGGGGAGCCACAATAATGAACACAGAAACAGGAAAATGGGGGTGCAGTTTTAAACACTGATCATTATCCCTGCTGTCTCAATTACATGCAAGAAAATTACTTCTTTTTTTTCTTTTTTTTTTGATAAGTGGACTCCATTTTAGAACGGTTAGGAAGGAAATATAACAAGAGAAGTAAAATTCAGTTAAAGCCACTCCTACAAGGTGCTGATTTAATGAGAAGTCAATGAAGGCATTTTATATTTCACTGGAAACATTTAAAGGCAGTGAAGAGAATTGCCTTGTGAGCAGGGGCTGAATTCTGGACAATTCAAAAAGCTTGTGAGCCCAGTGGGAGAGGAAGATCAAACTATAAGCATTTATGGTTAATTCTTAATTTACATTAGAAGCATAGAAGCAAACTGACCTTGTCCACAGGTGAGTGAAATACTAGAAAAACGCGGCTGAACAACAGCTGGCCAGATTTTATGTTTTAGTTATAACATGCATGAAGAACTTGCTTTCTACTTTGCACGGGACAAACATGACTACAACCTGAATTTACAGTCAGGGGGTTTGTTTTCAAGTTATTTATCTTTTCTCCACTGTTACTGATCTTGCTGCATAATTTATCAGTGACCTGTTACGTCACGTTGAGTAGAGCTTTCAGTCCATTCTAATGTGGGTAACAATAAACTGGAAGTTTGTTTTAAGTGCTGTGTTAGCCAGTAGAAGCTGCCCTCGGGTACTGCGCTGATGCAGTGCATGAAAGAACCAAAGGCACAGACCGGGGGAATAAATACTAGCAAATCCATTTACTTGTTTTAAAAGTAACTATAAACATAGCAGTTACGTTTCTTGGAGAACTGTTTGACAACACAGAGGATAAGTTCAGTTGAAACTCCATCTGGGAAGACAAATATTGGATGTCTGATTCCTTTAAATAAAGCAAAAGAATTCATAACTATGAAAATGTTTGGCTAGTTACATATCCTGTGTGCCAGGCCATCCACACTCACCTAAAACTTTCACTTACCCATTTTATCCAAGAATTTATTACATCTTTCGGTGACCTAAAACCTTTTTCTCTATTCAGTTTCTCCAGTGAACATTTGCCTTATTTTATTCAGGACTGCAGTATGTAATGATACACAGTTGAAAAAATACAATAAAAACTGCTGAGAACTGTACTGCTTAACTTCAACTGGCAAAACAGTAGATTTTTCTTTTTCTGCTTTAGTTTCAAAGGTAGGTATATGTTCAGAATTACCAAACTCCAAATTTATTTAAAGGAAGGAAATTGGTACGTGATTGGATCCTTCTGTAAGTGTTCAGTAAATGAACAGAAGCTATTTTACGAGCAGCAATTCTTTAGGTGATTGATTACTTGGCAACAGGCTAATTTCTGTTTTTATTTTAAGAACCACAAGAATGCTGCTTTCCTGTTGATGGAGAGTGACCGGCTGATTAATAGTCTTCCCCAAGTGAAATGGACAGAGACAGCTGTAGCCTTGGCTTCTAGGCTACAAGAAGAATGTGTGACATTTATTGTGGCAAACTTCCTACATGTAGTACAAAGTGAAGGCTTCTCTCTATTGTTGCAGGTAAAAGTGTCCTTAAGTCGTTGTATGCTTCCAAATGAATTATATCACACATTGGATAGTTCAGGCTGCTACATAATCGAAATAGTTTCAACTTGCTTTAAAGTACAATTCTATGGATAATGAAAAAAATAAATGAGGCAGTGCTAAGGACTTTTTGGGGTGGGGTTGGGTTTTTCAGTTTTAAAGTGGGTTTTTTTCATTATTTTAAAGCACATTAATACTTTGGCACGCAGGGCTGATGCTGTGTTCAGGTTACATGCCTTAGTTAGGCAAAAGTTCCCATTAATATAGTGGAGCAGTTTCTGCATTGGAAAGAGATTAAGTATATATATATGCTTCAAATTTGGACCCCTCAAACACCACCACGTACTTAGAAGAATCATTATGCGTATTAACAGTATACTCAAACTTAGGCTTTTTGTTATGAGTTGCAAGAATGTGGCAGTGCTGCAGGTCCTGGTGAGAACTATACCTACTCATGTAGCTGGTTCATTTCTCCCATTTTAAACAAGTACAGAAGATTAAAAAAAAAAAATACGGAGATGTTAAAACATTTTGTCTTTGAATCTAGAGTTGCACGTGTCTGTAAATTCAGCACAGTGTGCTTGTTCCTAAAATTTGCTTTAGTAAGAGGCCTCAGGATGATTAGCTCGAGACCTGGAGAGGGGTGGGTTTATGGAAGGGCTGCAAAGGAAGGCGCTCGGCGCTGGCACCCCTCCTGCAGAGCGTGACAGCAGGTCCTCTCCGCGCAGTAGTGCTTTCGCATGTGAAGTACACTCTTGTTTTAAATGGCTGCCTTTTGTTGTTTCCTCAGGCACAGGCAATGAGCAGCAAACCTGATCTTCTAGAACTAATTTTTAATGCTATTGAAAAAAGTATTAATAATGAAAATAGCTGCTTTCTTCTTGTAGCTGTGGATACGCTGTTGGACTCCCCAAATGTGAAGGAGACGGTAGGTTTTCCCACGTGCCATGTTTGTAGGAAAAACTGTTCTGCTATTGTTTCATGTAATGGTTCAAGTCAGATGCTGTGGTTTGAGCTCAGGTGGCGCAGTCCTGCAGCTGGGGTCACAAAGAAAAGCATCTGCATAAATCCAAAGTCCTGTTGGAAGCGCAGAAAATGTTGGCATTTGTTTACTGGATATTAACACTTTTTTTTCTTTTAAAGAGAAACCCTATCTATGGAAATAAAAACTTACTGTGTATTACTGAGAATACAGGTCCCATGGGCACCACTGCTCTTTTGATCTTAACTACCACTTTACATGTGTGATGAGAAAAAACTTATCAAAATATTTCATTACCTTAAACTTAGAGGGGAAGAGAGAGCTTATTCACTTTCTCTCTATGTATCTTTGCCCCCCCCTTCTTGTAAAAGTCACAGATATGTTTGGGTTTTTGTTTGACTGTCCTCTGAAGCAAGGACTGCCTCTTAATCTAGTGTGTGTGTTTTGGATTGGGGGGAGGTGTCAGTCTCCATGTGTGTAACGTACCATGTATATCCACACCGCCTAAATGGTGGTGTTTAACCTGTGGTTGACTGCAGTGCTGGGGATAATTCATGAATAGGATGGCATACTGATTAAAATCCAGAATGATGCTACAAGCAAAGAATACAAAAGAAATGCAAAATGAATTTTTGCAATCTGCTGCTATTGTAGATCTTCTTGGTAAAAGCAATGAAAATTTAATCAGATACATTATTTTTCCCTGGAGTATTCGACCTTGTTGTGACACAGCTGCCAGTAAAGAGCTATTACGGGGTTCGTTTAAAAAAAAAAAAGGAAAAAGAAAAAAGGAAGAAAAGGAAAAAAAAAAAAGAACAAAACAACAAAACCAGCAACCAAACCATGTGGTGTTTCCTAGTGCTGTATTATGCCTTGGTTTTAAGGTATCGTAAAAATTACCGTGGTGGGCAATAATCCTTCAAAAACAGCATCTCCATCTACCAGACCATTATAAAATATAAGTGGTGACATCATTGATCTAGCTTAGGGAGTAAGTAGATTCTGAAAGGAATAATGACTGGTTGCTATGACAATATGCCCCTCGCCAGCTGCTGATTTGTTACTTGAACACAGGGTTTTACGTGCAAGATCCAGGCTCTGCGTGATAAGCTCTGGGTCTTCCTGGTTCAGTCTTTTTATGCTGTTCGTCACACAGAAAGCTGGAAGCTGATGAGGCCAGACCATCAACATAAAATACAAGCAGGTATGTCTCACTTCAAATGGATTTACAATTTTTTTAGCAATCTGTTTAGTAGGTAAAATGTAGGTGGTATTGTGGAGCCAGACACAAATTAAAGCAGTATTTGTGATGCTTTAGGTTTTTTCAAGTGGTGTTTCAGAATAGAAGCATGATAGCATGCTTAGCTAGTTTCAAACATGGAAACCTGTAAGTGATTTTCTGTGACAAGTCTCCCATGCTTTTCTTTGTAGGAGTGTATATAATAGGAACCAAAACCACGTAGATTGATTCTGTTCTTATTTACAGCTACTCTAAATTACTGAAAATACTGCAGCAGGGATTAATAACATTATCTGTCTCATTTTTTAAGGAGATAAGCACTGTGGATGAATTACATTTACACAAAGCAGATAATCCGTTCCATGAATTCTGTTTCTATCCTTTGTTTGCTCCATAATGTATAAATATTGCTTGTCTCTTGCATAATGCTTATCTCATGCACTGTGAGTAAATGCAGACAGCTTGACTTCACAGTTGATTGGTATTGTGATATTGTGTATGGTACTGCAGAGAGCCCCTAAGGAGCTGCAGAGTGTTCTCTCAAAATTTTAACAGGCAGCACTTCCAACAAAAAGGAGTTTTTGTTCTGAACGTTTCTTTGTTTTGAAGTACACAAGCATTCTGGGGATGCAGAACGGATGGTGGAGTTGGGGCTATGGTTTTGAACATTAGCTTTGACAGTACAGTGTTCTAAAAGAAAATGTGTTGAAGACTTCTCTAAAATCGAATCACTTCTGATTCAAAGAAGAAATAAACATTTTGGTGTCCTTTTTGCTAAAGACATTAGTAGCTAGGATATGATAGTTATAAAATTGTTCATGCCTATAGGCAGATGAAAATTTTCTTCTCTGATTACGTGCTGAGATGAAGATGCAGTGACAGTCTTTCTAAGCATGATATAGGGATGTACTCAAATAACATCTCGCAGCTACTGTATAGAACAGGTTAATGATTTCTTTCTGGATTGTAAAATCCTTCAGAAGCTGAGGAGCTGGCTTTAGAAACAAGGATGTTTGCGTGTTTGGGGTTTTTTTGGTTTTGTTCTGGGATGTTTTACTTTTAGGTGGAGAGTGTCATTATTTAGGCTGCTTTGCACTAGTGCTTTCAATACAACAAATTATTTAAAGACCGAGGTGTGCCTTGGCTGTCCAAACTCCATCTTGCCAGAAATTGTTTTGTTTTACATTAAATTACAACTCAGAGCTAGCATACATTCTATATGTAAACAGACAGGCTGAAATATCTGCATAAATCGCCTGTTTTTAATTACAGGCAAAATGATCATACAATACTGGTAGACAAATTTTAATTTTCAGGTGAAATATGTCTAGGATAACTTAAATCAGCTTTCATCTTTAAGCTTTCTGGTGGTGGTTTATCTTCTAGAGATTCAACCTATATAGAAATAAAAGGCTATAATGAGGAAAAATGCCAAAAGAAGACAGATGATATTGGGGGGCTTTTCATTTATGTGTCTTGTGTTTTCTTAGGCACAAGTTTATATGGATTTTGTCTTAATACATCGGTATGTATTAATGTGCAGAGTCATTGCTAGAAAAAGGATTAGATCCCTGGGGTGCCATTTTCAGCCTACCTTTTGTGTGATTTTTACAGACCTATAAAAAAATTATTTTCAGTGTCTTCAATAAGAATTCGGCAGAATTTGTTACACATGCAAAAATGTATTCGTGTCTAAATAGTGTGTCAGTACATAAGGCACTAAATGCTTAAAGGTTTTAATACCTTATTTTGTAAAACCTTTTTTTCAGCTGAAATATTAATACAAACAAAAATTAAACCTTATCGATTCTGGGTCTGTACAGTGTCTATAAATAACCTTTTTGTATTCTGCAAGCACAATTGATTTAAAGGCTTTATTGAAAAATGCTTCCCTCCCGGAGCAGATCGGTGACAAAAAAAAAAAGGCATTCACCGCCTGAAAATTCCACATGACAATCCCAGGGATAACACTCACAACATGACGCTGCATGCTGTCCAAAGAGGCACTATGATCTTACTGGGTACATTTAGATATTTCGGCTTTACAACTTTTGAAAACTAATATAATTTTAGGTAATTAATCTCTTCCATAAATAGTATAAATATTCTAGAAACTACAGTACATCACTTAGAAGTCATTAATACTCTTAAATTTTACAGACTCTTTTTGGAAATTGTGTACACTTTGAGAGGTGTCAGTGCGCTGCAAGCTTTAAGTGAAGTAAGCCTGGATAAACAAAAGTGTGTCCTACTATGGAAATGGGGAAACAGAAGAGTTAAACAACTTGCTTTTGGCCATGGGACCTCCCTACAGATACCGTATTTTCTCTTTGGAACATAAAACCATGTATTTCCACTTAACATTTGCCATGTCACAAAAAGTAGCCTTCCTAGAACAATTACAGGACCCAAAGATGCAGATGATGTTAACTGAGTAGGCTGGATTGGTTTTGCATCTCCTTTCTTTTCTTGCTAAATAGTAAAGAAACTGCTTGTTCCTTTTCCAGCTGCATTTGACAAGGGTGATGACCGAAGGCTGGGCAAAAAACCTGTATTCAGTAGTTCTCAGGTAAACAATATCTTCAGACATTAAAAATACTCAGAAGCTTGCAAAGCTAACAATTTCCATTCTGTGTTTTAAATATTAATTTGTCATATTATTCAGTGTAACTTGCTTTTGCAAGAATTGTCAGTTTTGATCAACTGTTACTTCTGCAGAATCAGTAATGTCCACTGCTGGCAACATCTTAGGACTCAGCCTCTGTTTTGATATGTTCTCAAACAGATGAGCTCAAATAAAAGACAGGAATTTGTGTTCAGAATCTCACATTCCGCTGTTGCTATGTAATGAAACTGATCTGTTTCCCAGAGCAAATGGCTTGCTACTGAGCTAATGAATCTCTTCTATTATCACAAATCTCCACAGCACTGAGTCTGTTACGCTCCCTGCCTTGTAAAAATATTTGTAGTGCCCTCAACAACTCTTCTGGTGGGACTCACGCTCAAAGCAACATTACTGTTTGGTAGAAACACAGTAAGAGTTTCACATGACTTGGGTATATTGGTGTTGGATACAACTGCAGTGACACTGGTATCCCAAAGATTCCATTTCATGCACTTAATTCTCCATGTTTCAGTACCTATTTTTACCTGAGAGAATGAGTATTGTCACTTACTTGGTGTAAGTGGTACTGGTTGAAAACATCCCATGTATTATAAATTAATTTTTGGTTCAATGTTTGTAAGAATTCATAGTCTTTAGTCCTCTTTGGAAAATATGCACATAGAACTCAAAAAAAGTTTCTTACTTCAGCACACACTAATAATATAAATAAATATTGCAGAGTAATTTGTCCAAAGTGAAACTCTACATAGTTACTTCCTATCCTGTGTACAGAGAAGTATTTCACATGAGGTTTACTAGGCACTCTATAGTGATTTCTGGTACTTTTACATCTTTGAAAGCCAGCAATCTGAGCTAAAATATAATTTGGTTTTAATTATTTCTATGCTGAATCTTACTGCTTTAGATTCATGTACTACTTAAACAGCAGCTCTGTGTCCAAAATGAAAGATTACGGATAGTTTGCTGTTACAAATGTCTTCTGTTTTGTTCTTTTCCCGATGGTTTTTTTTTTTTCTAGCTAAACAAATCTATTACTGAATCTGCTGGCATAAAGAGTACTTCCTGGACAGAACACGGCAAGAAAGATTGCTGGGGAGATTCTTCCACTAATCAGGATAAAATGAAATCTGATGGATTAGGAGCATCTGGACATACATCCAGCACCAATAGAAACACTGTTAATAAGGCTTCAAAGCATGAGGATGTAAAGGGGAAAGATGGCAAAAAAATAGTTTCCAAGATTACTAAGGATTCAAAACCTGGGGAAAAAGCTGCTTCACCCAAGGCTAGAGCTGTTATAAAGACAAAAATAGAAAATAATGGAAATGTGAAGGCTGAGAGCATGCTTACCAAGCAAGACATAGAAAAGACATCATCTGCAACTGGACAAAAAAATTCAGGAAGTGGCAAAGGACTAAAGAACCACGAAGGAAAAATTGCAGGTGCCAGACCTAAAGTGCTGACAGTAACCTCAAGCGTGCAGATCAAAACAAAACCACTGAAAAAAGCCACAGGGAAGGAATCTCCCTCCTTAGTGACTGTGGCAGGAACTTCCAGCAAGTTGGCAAACTCGAACGTAGATATCCAGACTGCCAGTGAACAGACAGAGGAACCCAAGGAGGATAAACCGGTAGAGGAAGGGAAAAAGCTTACTGGTAAATTTTGTTGTGTTGTTTTTTTGTTGTTGTTTTGGGGTTTTTTTTTTTTAGCCCTCTTCTGATTTGTCCGAGGCTGGTCATACACTGAAAACCAGCCTGGGAGCTTTAATCTATAGGTTGAAAAAAGTCACCTTCTTCCCTTGTAAATTAATGTTAACTTTAGATAAGAGTATTAAAATTCCCCTCTGTTAACTGACTTTCTTTTATGATGAATTGATAGCCATATAAAATGGAAAAAGTTTTACAAGTTTTGCATCTATGCCATTTTCAATAGCTGATCTTCCTATGTTGGATTTTTTTCTGTACTTATAAGCGTTGCATTTCCCTCTATAATTAACTGTGCATTTACTTTACAATAGTGAAAACAAAATCATCTGTAAAGACATCAAATGGAGTCACCAACAAAAAAAAAAAGACCGAGCTTGAGGCTAATGTCACAACAAGCAGGTATGTTCTAAAGCAATACGCTCTTTACACGTGTAAACGTACATATCCATATATATGTTTGTGAAGAAAGTTTCAGGTGAGCTACTAAACATCCTGGTAAGTCGGCATGTTCTTTTTAATCTGAGAATAGTGGTCCTTTGCCTGTTAGTAGGAAAGCAGTTTGAGTTACCTGTTGGAAACCTTGCTGTAAAGATAAAATTGTTTTGGCTTTTGTGTTGGATTGTTTCATGCTAATCATTTTAAAATTGTTATAGGTCATTCAGAATTCTGCATACTGGAACAGTTAATGACTACACAAGGTGTTGTAAACATCATTTCTGGGATAACTGGACAGGAAAAGAGCTGAAGCACTGGGAAATTGTGAAAGGAGTCATTTATATGTGTGTATATATAAAAATATATAGACACAGAGGTTTTACACATATATACAGACATAGGCTGTATTTTCAAGAGGTACACCTTTTAGGTTTCCTTTTCAGTGTTCATATATTTGTGCGCATTATAACCCACATTTTGCTTGTTTAAAGATAATTAAACACTGCTAGATCTTAAGCTTGCAAATAATGGATATAATAATTTATTTGCAGTCTGACAAAAAAAACAACTGGAAAAGGGTGTAATGAACAAAATGCACAAGCTGTTCTAAAGAAAAAAGGGAATGTGAGTAACAATTGTGCAGCACAGCAAAAGGCTCAAAACACACCTACGAATTCTCCCAAGAACCAAGGTAAAGTTTCATACAGCAATGAAATGATCTGCCATTGCTGTGCAAAGCTTTGGGGTTATTTGGGTTTGCAGTGGTTTTGGTTGGTTGGTTGGTTTGGTTTTGCTTTGTTTTGGTTTCCTTTTAGCACAAGCGTTTGGCAAAATCTTCTGAACAATTCTGTTTATTTTCCGTATTTCACTTTTGGTGGCAATCCTAGGCTCTAAAATGCAAATGAATGTGCGTCAACTTCAAAATATTTAGAAGACAGTCTTCAGTGCCAGTTGGTGTTTTCTTCTGCTTGTTTGATCTGCTTTGCAGAGTCTTTTATTTGCTGATCCTCTGTACTCCTGCACTTGGAACCATGACAGAGTTCAACAGAAACTCTGTAGACCACAGAGAGGAAACACTGCTTTATAAAGATAGAAAGTGTTAAAGATGAAGCTCTTTTTAATCCCATTTGGACTCGGCACTTACTGGGGGGATGGACTGGAAGCAGGCAGAAGGAATACAGAAGTTATATTATTTTAAAGGCATTATGATGTAGAAAACACAGGTCCTGTCAATTTGTGGTCATTAAAGATCTTGCAGTATTTTCTGACTGAGCAGAGACATTAATTCTGGTGTTCTAATCACATTATAACTAATGTAATTATTTTCTGCCTACTTTCATTTCCTCTACAGTATAAATTGAACACAGTACTCATCACTTCCTGTGCTAAGCTGCTGTGCAGTGTTTCTATGCACTATTAAATGGATAGCTGCTGCATTCTACTCCAGTGATGACTACATCAGTCACGGACGAAGTAATTCCTTTATGTACAGTCCATGAAGAGTTTTAGTTTTAAAGATGGCATGTAAATGCAGGATGGGTTTTTTTCTCTACTATTTGTTTAAGAACTTAATTCTTTCAGAAGCCTTAAGTCCCTTAGTTACATAAGAAGTAACTTCTCAACATAAACACAACTTTGGTGAATTTTGTTTGAGTGGCATATACAGTCTTTATAGTCTTTTTTTACTGTTTGTTAGGACCTCAGGGGGAATCGCCAAATTCACTAAAATCGGGAATGTCTCCAAAACATAACGAAGAAAAAAATGGGCTACAACATCTGGCTCAGACAGCACTCCCAGAAAAACATCCTTCAGCCAAGAAGAGGAGTGTTAAGCAGTCGCAAACACCTGTAGCAAAAGCCAGTGCAAAAATAACACCTAAAACTCCGGCTCCATCAAAGCATGCCGAGATTATGAATAACAAAGACCCAAAACCAAAACCAGCTGGGCAATCTGTATCAAAATCTCAGTCCTCTGCCCAAAAACATTCAAGGAATGAATCTCCCGTTATCCAGAAGAATGTGCATACCTCTGAGCACAGAAGTTCAGGACAAAAACTTGAAAAAACCACAGCTGATGCTGTGGCAGGCCAGCTTCATGACAATAGCGAATGCTGTTCTACAAAGCCAAGTGAATCTTTAAAATCTGTGATGGAAATTAGCAGTGAACATAAACTGCTGGTGTCCTGTCAACCCAATAAACAAAAATTACCAGACCCCTCTGAAAATGTGGAATATAAAATACAATCTGAATCTTCTTCTCCTCTAATTACAGAAGAAACTATTTCTATACTACAGGTTCCACTGCAAAATGAAATGGAAGCGAGACAAATCTGTGGAGATCAGACTGGAATTAAACAGATTGAAGATGTGGAGAAAGATGATAATACAGCTGAGTTTTGCTGTCATGAACAGGCTTCCAGTGATGCATACTCAGACTTTTCCAAGGAAACCAATCAAAAGGCTTCAGGAGGACTGGTGAAACATTCGAAAACAACAGAAGTCTCCGCTGAACAAAGTGATAAATTAAACTCTGAAACAGGTCTTAATTATGGTGAAAATGCTTTACCAAACTTTTCCAGTACGTTAACCAATAAAGAGGATGAGACATCATCTCCTCAGATTCCTATGGAGGGATTTCTTACAGCTGATGAGCTGTGTGATGCAGCAGTCTTGACTGAATACAGATCAGTTACAGCAGATTTAGATGATGTTTCAGAATGTTCCACAGAACAAATAACAGAAAAATGTTCACTTAGTTACACAGAGGCTATAGATCCTACAGAAACGCCAGAAAACCATGAAAACGCTGAGGTTCCCTTTGTGGACCACTGGAATACTGGTGCACTAGATCCAAAAGAGAGTCCTGAATCAGATACTGGCAGTGCAACCACATCCTCTGATGATATAAAACCAAGATCAGAAGATTACGATGCTGGAGGCTCTCAGGATGATGAAGGATCCAATGAAAGAGGGATTTCTAAATGCAGCACTATGTTATGCCACGATTTTCTTGGAAGAAGCAGCAGTGACACAAGTACACCTGAGGAATTAAAGATTTATGACAGCAGCCTAAGAATAGAAGTGAAAATGAAGAAAGAGGGTTCCGATCTCTTTCGTGTGAATTCCACGAGTGATGATGAAATACCAAGAAAAAGACCTGAAATCTGGTCCCATCAGGAAAGCCCAAGGACCAATACAAGAGAAAGCAAAGGTTCTACTTTTGGTAATGTGCAGTTTACTCAGGAAGCAGACCCGGTTTCTTCTTCTGCCGATGAAACAGAAGATGACAGATCTGAAGCAGAGAATATTGCAGAAAACTTCCCTCCATCAAATGTTCCTGTGCAACAGTTCCAAGGAATTGATAATTTAGCTTTTGAAGATGCAGCAGAAAATGACACTGCAAGTCAAGAGTTTTCTAAAACTAAAAATTTCAAAAGATCTGTTTTACTTTCAGTGGATGAATGCGAAGAATTGGGATCTGATGATAGAGTGGAAACTCATACTTCACGTCAGCATTCAGTAGATTCTCTTACTCCTTCTGAAGTATTTGACAGTGTTTCTCAAGAGCACCATGAAAAGACTTTTTATGCAAGATACTCACTGGAAATTGAAGATGGATTCCTGGATTGCAAACAGCATAAGGATAGAGACAATAGATCAGATAAAAAGGAAAGTTCTCTCCTGCATCTTCATGGCACTGAAATCCCAGGGAACGAGAATAAAGGTGCTTCAGTGACTGAACAAAATTGCCCAGAAAAAGTACCTTCAGCAGCTAGTCCGTGTCCAGAAGAAAAACAAAAAGTAAATCAAAGTAGCGAGGTGGCCAGTGAATTTCACCAGTGCAATAAATACTTAGACAACGATGCAAAATCTCAAGAAAGACCATGTCATTTGGATCTTCATCAGAGAGAATCTAATTCTGACGTGCAAAAGGGGAGCTCTGCAAAACCTGTAGAAGCCAGTAACAATCAGATACTGACACAGGAAGGTCAAGTGAGAGACAGTCAACCAGCAACTACTGAATGCGCTAATACTGATTTACTTCCAGGTAATGTACAGAAATAGAAACATTCAGTCATTCAAAATCAAATTAATAGAGAAAGCTTTGGCAATTTGTCCGGGATTGAATCCTGAACTGAAGTAATTTTGGCTGAAAAAAATATTTAAATTTAAATATTTTTTAAGTATTTCACTTGGGTAGAGAATGCTTGTCTGTTTGAAATATCCGTCAGTACCCTGCTGTTCAATGAGAAACTTGACTACAAGGAAAGAGATTTTATGTAATGCTAAAAGAAAGATTGGATGCAGTTGTCTGTACTTCAGTTATTTTTGATCCAATCTAACATTGACAGCATCAATGATGGAATCTTAGTATTTGTTTTGTCTGCCTGACAACATATAGTATGTCTGAATGGGATGTGCAATAACTACAGTAATAACCTTAACTAAAGCGCACTGAACTGTTTACCTGAACAGCTATATGCATCATTGTTGTAATTTATTTATTTATATATTATACGCAAATTTGGATCTTTCTCCCACTGAATATAACTGAATATTTGCCATATACATCAGTGGGAGCAGGTTTGAATGCTGATTTAGAGCTTATGAGATGTCTAAAATTCTAAATTTTACCAGTAAAAGCTTATTTCCTAAAATAAGAGATATTATACTTAGAACTAATGCTTATATACAGAAAATTTCTAACTTGTTTCTTGTAGCTAGATGAATACTTGTCTAGTTTTGTGTTTTGTCTTCTTTATACCAATGATTCAATCTGTTTATCCCATCAAAAATATGCAATAGTGTTGATTACCGCTATTGTGTATTCAAGAATAATGAGATGCTGATGATAATCTATGTTTTGCCAGACCACAGAACAAGAAGACTTTAAAAGTTGTACCTTTTTTTTTATTATTTTTTTTTTTAAGTTTGCTTGCCCTTGCCTGCAGCTGCCCTTGCATGTGCAGTGTAGAAATAAGCCTGTGGATAAACAATTTTGGTTTAAATTCTCTTCTAAGCTGACACAGCTTAAGTCACCATTCAGTAATCATACTCTATTAATTCCCTCCATGCACCTCGTGGTCTAAATTTAATTTTTGTAGTAAATGAGAAATTTCATGTGCATTAAGTGTGTATTTACATTGTCATTTTCTGTATCAGAAACTTAATTATGGAGGTTATTGTTAATTACCAGTGGTGATTGCTGCTTTACCTTAATTTATAAACCATACTTTGCTTTTTTTATATAGGAATTAAATGCCTCAAATTTTGTCAATTTTGTATAATCCTCCATTCCCCCTTTTTTTAACCTGTTTGGATTGTCCTTCCTGAATTGAGTTAAATTTTGCTCTACACAGCCCTGGGGGGAGGATCATCTGCAATTTTTACATTGTACAGTATTGTGAATTATTTCAGGAGACATAGATGATTATGACACAATGGCACAAACCTGCATGTATGAACATCGGCCTTCAAAAACCCTTTCTCCAATATATGAGATGGATGTTGGAGAAGCAATTGAGCAGAGGACGGATTCAGAAACAGCAGTTCTAGATGTGGATTTTGAAGATCAGCAGTTTGCAGAACAGGACTGGACTCTTCTCAGGCAATTGTTATCTGAGCAGGACTCAACCATAGGTTTCAAAAACTCTGTTCCTGAAGACCTTAACTTAGCACAATGTCTTATCAATCAGACACTGTTTCTGGCTCGAGATGGTTCAAATCCTCAGGGTACATCACAAGTTGACACATTCAGTAGGTGGACTGAACTCATGTCTCCACTTGATGATTCTTCAGCAAGCATTACAGTGGCAAGCTTTTCATCTGAAGACTGTTCGTCACCTCAAGGGGAATGGACAATTCTTGAACTGGAAACCCATCATTAAGGTGATCAGCTGTTTGCAACTGAACTCCAACCCATTCCCCAAATCTATTTTTGATGAGTTGTTTCCATACAATACTGAAATACTGCATCAGTCAAGAATGAGCAATTCTTGATACTGAGGCAATCTTTCTGATATAATGAGGTAAATATGTTAATTTATAATCTAGATTTAATCACAGGTACAATAATTTTTCAAGACTTAAATGTACGTTTTTTTCTAAAAATGAACTTTGAGCATGTATTTTCTAGAACTGTTAGAAAAATTAGATGACATGAAAGTAAAACCTTGGTTTCCACCCTCCCTTTTATCTTCCTTTCTGACATTCAATATTCTCATTGAGCAAGAAGTTAAAGACGACTGCACAATTAGTAGAGCTGTTCCCCTCTTCCCCCGCCTCCCCCTCCCCCCCTCTATGGTGACTTT
>JAAGNO010009432.1:14750-34522 GCA_033439905.1 Ceryle rudis | reverse complement strand
ACAAATGCAGCATGGCGATTTGGAGTAGATTTTTTTGCTTATTGTTAGTCGCAGCACACACAGAATTCGCTGGTTGTGTGGAAAGGTGATGTGTGCCAGCACTGCTTTACCTGATGGAAACATAGACTTATGTTCAAAGAAAACATTTCAATATGAATCTGCCTTGGGCCTTATTAACACGAGCAGCTTGTTTCATCTGTTTCTTCCAGATTTTATTTTTGTATTTTTGGTTTCTTTTGTTTAGAAGTTTCCAATAAATTTTCTAAATTGTCTTTCCTTTAAATGTAAGACTTCAGAGGGTCTGTGCTATAGGAAAAGCACTGTCTCCTTCTTGGAAACGCACATATTTAAGTAAATATTTTTAATGGCATAGTGTATGAATTCAGAGGAGCTGGTAAAATGCTGGTCCTGTTCTATAAAACAGTATGTCTGATATCTCAAAATATGTCATCGTGGTCAGCGTTACCTCAGAAGTCTGACGTTGACTAGAATTACCTTCAGACCAGTTCCTTAGACTTGCATCCTTCTGAGGCTGTCTGAGGCATAGAAAGCTTCTCTGGAATTTGGTTTTGTTTGTTCTCATAGATGCTACATTTTTGGAGGGGTAATGGGAATCTTGCATCTTCATTAGTACCTGTAGTGTAGCTTTGATATGGAGACTAAATGTCAAGATATCCAATCTTCTGACTAAGAGTAAAATAGGATATACAGCTCGGTATATCTCATTCTTCTGCTTTTGGGTGTCATCTTTTCTGATTTGACGCGGGGAGGAGGAGGTGAGAAGCTACTTGTAATTCTGATGAAGTCAGAATTCCTCCTGAAACAGGGTTGGTTTTGTTTTTTTTCCCTGCCCTCCAAGATATCTATTATGGAAATAATAGTCCTTGTCTTTCACGCAGCTTAAACTCTAAACAGGAACTGTTCTACCTCCTCTTAGTCGTTAACAGAAGTGCCTTTAGAAATGGGTGCCAATATTTGGCTACTAACATTGGGTTGGGTTTTTTGTAAACTGCCTAACCACTGATACTAGGGTCAGTTTTGCAAGCTTTTGCACAATTCCAGCAGTGCACCTTCATTTTCTTTAGAAGCTTCATTACTTTTTGTTCATAGTCAGAGACTCTCAGTTCTGTGGAAATACAAAGTTGCCCCAGCATGTGACAGAAGTAGTTATGGTTTGTCTTATCTTTGGACTTGACATAAATAAGAACTCAGAAGAAAAATTATTTATATAGAGGGCCACTTTGCTGAACTTCTGAAACAGAAATGAAAGTGATGTTTTATTTTTCCAAATACAAACAGAGGAAGAATTTTATCTCCTTCAAAGTGGGGGGAGAAGGGAGGAGGAAAGGAAAGCCTTGATTTCTCTTTGTCAGGAAGAAGCAGGACTCTAAAGTCACAGAAGGAAGATGTTTAGTCTCGTTAATAAATATCTTTCTTCTACTCTTTTAGCTTTTACCAGCATAAGTTGTCTGAGATATTTTAATTAAAATTATTTTTAATGTAATATGCTGTCTTTACCACAGTCTTCATAGTGAGGAAGTTAGAAGATCCTTTAGAAGTGCAGATGATTAAGAAAACCTATTTTTCAGTTTTAAAGTTTACACAATGTATCAATAGTGGATAATCTTTTGGATAAATGAAAGAATGATAGTATTAGCTGTAGTAAAATATTAAAATCTAGAGAGGCTCTTACAGAAGGCTCAGGAATGGTGTTGTCTCAATTTCTGTATAAAAGCTGTTTACAATAAAGTTTAATCAGCTTTAAAATCCTGATATTCTGGTAGTGGGCATTCACATGTTAAAATGGAACAGTAGAAAGGAGAAAATAAAGGGTTGGGAGAAGCAATAGAAAGTGAAAGAAGGGTTCTGTTTGTCTATTGTTTTGCTTTACTCCTATTTTTAACTTCTTACTGAACTGAAAAAATAACACTGAAAAGTAGCACACAAAATTCTGTTTGTTATATGAAATACAATGACATAGAGGGGAGGTTAATTCTTTTTTTCATTGCATTTACTTTTCCAGTTATATCAAAGTTGGATTAGTTTCCCTCTTCAAGTTCCCAGTGATGCTGCTGCAATTCCTTTAATAGTTTTGTAGTAGACTGGTGATTGGAATTTCGTGCATTGTTCAGTTGGTACTTATGCAGCCATAGAATTCAGCTTCCCACAGCCAAATAGTCTCTGTAGAAGTAGCAGGAATAGAAAGCGGTATTGTTTTTAATTCGCGTTACCAGAGTGCCTGTGAGGCTTAATGAGACCAGCATCCCACTGGCTAGACATTGTACAAACACAGAACAAAAATAAAGACTTCCCATGGAGTGGTTATAATCCAAGATAAGACAAAAGACAAAAAAAAACATGGATGGAAAAGTAAAATGAGTGTCAATATTTGTCTAGCTGATTAGCCACGGTTTCAGCACACCATCAGTTTAAATATTGGCATTTTTTTTTATGTATGCATTATGAGAAGGGGTAATCAGAGGGTGAGATTTGGAGGCTGGGTAAGAAGGGAGCTGTAAGAATCTATACTCCTGACCAGCCCCGCTCTGCCATCTGAACTCTGTTCCTGTTTAACATTACTTAGTAGTCCCTCCTCCCTCAGGAGGACGTTCAAGCTTGAGGCAGGTTTAGGTGGCTGTTTAATAGTATTAGTCACTGGAGTTCTCTGGAGTCCTGCTCACGCCTCCTGACAGTGAGTTTTGCCACTGTATTGGCAAACAGAATGGACAAAGGTTCATTTGAAAAATTCATATAGAAATAGTCAAACTTGTGCTGAAGAGGTGCTGAATAACTTCTAAAGTAAAGATAAGGTATGTACATCTGATGAAACAGGGAAAGGGCATCAGTGAAGAAACTAAAGAAAGAGATAGCATAGTCAAAATCATGTTTAAGAACTTATCTTTGTAGTAATATTTTCAATGAGTAAGAACAGTGAACTTGCTTTGTCAAAGCCAGAGAAAGCAGTGTTGCAGTCAACAGGTCATACTGACAGCTTACGTGAGGCTGTTAAGTGAATGGGTAAAAATATCTGTATCCTACAGGTAGTAACAAGAAGTTTAGTGAAATATCAGTGAAATCTGAGAGGACCTGGAAATAAGAGTTTAAGATACTGACCCTGGTTTTGCCTACCTTGAATGACATGAAAGTGAAAAATAAGGAAGGATGTTTTAGTTGTATGGATATATTAAGTTTAAAACAGGCTATAGCTCTAAAAGGTGATGTCGATAGGCATAATTCCTTTTTTTCCTTGGAAAACTAGAGTCTAGTCTGGACTGGAGAAGCAGTTCTGCAGGTTTTTCTCATATAGATGCTAGATAAAATGGTATTCGTGGAATAGATCACTGACAGACATATTGCCGAGGGAAACGAGAAGGAAATGGAGGCCCAGACACTTGGAACCTTAAAGGAAACTGAGGGAAGTGGAGGTTCTTCCAGATAATCTGCTCAAAAAAAAAAAAGGAAAAAAAAAAAAAGAAAAAAGAAATAAAGATGGTGACAGGAGTCAAATGAGGATGTCAGTATGTAAGGAAAAATGCACCATTTGCTTCACTGCAGATGGTCCACAAGACAGATGAGTACAAAATAGCAGTTTTGAGGCTGGTTAAGAACATGTTCTTAGGGACTGGGATCAAAGTAAGATACTGGCTTCCTCAGAATGAAAGGCAGGCAGGTGGCAGTTTGGTGAAGTATGACAGAACTGCAGGAAGGAAACTGAGCTTAACTATTAAGAGAGAGGCAACAGTTAGAAAAGCACATCAGTTAATAATATAATTTGTTTTGTTTTTTAAAGGCATTAGATTATACCATATTTATAACACGGAGCAAAATAAAGGAGGACACTGGGACCTAAAGTGAAGATTAGGAGATCTAGGTAAGCATGAGATGCATGCTTAGCAGGCAGTCTGGG
The DNA here is from genome assembly GCA_033439905.1 of Ceryle rudis. NCBI lineage: Eukaryota > Metazoa > Chordata > Aves > Coraciiformes > Cerylidae > Ceryle > Ceryle rudis. The sequence continues at coordinate 30,615 of JAAGNO010009432.1, read as the reverse complement.
CTGCTACCACAACTGATCAGTTAAGACCACAAGACAAGCATCTGCTTTTGTGGTAGGGGTGGTGGAAAGGACACTCCATAAATTCATTGATTTTTCCTTAGAAAAACTTGCTGTAGAATCATAGAATTACAGAAAAATTCCACAAAAAATTATAGAACTACAGAAAAATGCAGGCTTGAAGGGATGGACAAAGGTCTCTAGTCCAACCTCCTGCTAAAAGGCGGCATATTCGAAGTTAGAACAGGTTGCTAGGACCATATCAACATCCATAGCATGTAAAAATACAGTGAAGTCAGCAGGCAGAAACAGGGTGCTCACAGGAAATAGTTCTTTGAAATAAAAATATTCTCATTATAATAAAACTACTTCGAGTATTGTTGGAAAAGATCAGTAACTATGTACAAGAAATATGACTTGCAGTATTTTTAAGTTCTGGATGATATGTCACTGAACTGTACACAGTTAATTGTATTCCATACTTTTTGTGGTTTAAAATTATTTCTAAATTATACTGAATTTTTGACTTGGCAATTTTTTTTTATTATTTTGGAGGAACTAGTGGGCAAAACTTCCCATGTTTCTCACAAAGACTGTCCATAGGATCTGTTCCCTTAGTATTGTTTATCAGTTTCTTTCTGGCAATACGTACAAATAAAATTAATACCTGTTCCAGGTACAGATTGTAAGAGAATGTTTTAAAACTTTAAATATATATTATTGCCAGCTGGAAAATAATTAGTAGCATGCTCATTCTACTTTTGCTTCAGAAAATCTAAATCTTTGCATGAAGGAATTAAGAACTTCTATTATGTTGTTCATCTGTTGCTCAGAATCAAGACATTTAAGAAGTCAGTATTTTGATTCCACTGACATCAAAGCAAAAACTCCTGTTGACCTCAGCTGAAGCAGGTTCAGGGCTTACACATAGTAAATGCATGTACTAGAAATGCTATTTTTCCAAGATATCTATTTCACGGTTTTCTGGTTTTACTCTATTAATAACATTGTACAATTGTAGATGTGACAAATTGCAGCTAGAAAGACTTCAATTTAGAAGTCATGATTGTATGCTTTCTGTTAATACTTCATGACTGGGGTGATTTAACATTTGTACATTGATAGATTACATTCCTGCCAGGACTACACAGGAACTGAGGACAAAAGAGAGAATGAGAAGTAGCAGCTTTGTTAGAACTGGAGATTCCAGGGAAAGATTTGAAATCTCCTGTAGAAAATCCACACCCATTTTCAGCTCTATCTCTTGGACGCAAGTTGTATATTTTTGGGTTTGGTTTTTTTTTTTTAATAAGCTTTAACGTGTTATTACAGTTCAAATCTATTCTTTGGCTAATTTAAAACCATGCGTTCAACCTACAACTACTACGGGTGTTTACAGAAACTAAACCTTTAACAGAGGAAAGTGATTTACATCAGAAGTGGGTATCAACTGGGGAAAAATTGGTTTTGATAATTTATTTGGTTTTGCCTAACTACTAACTGAAGAAGCTGTAGAATGCCCACATGCACACACACCTGTTTATTTCTTGCATTTGACATTCCTTTTCTACTTTGCTTTGCCATCTATGTGGTGTGGTCAATTAGGCCACAGTTCTGCAAACATGGGAGTGAATCCACCTAAACGTTTGCAGACTGGCTTTTGGGTTAAAATTCTCTTTTCAGAAAGGGTAATGGAACTGGCACTGGGAGCAGGCACTGCGCATACTTGTGTTTTCATATGGTACTCAACTTAATGAGGTTCTAATCCCAATGAACCATCTGGATGCAGTTAAAGTATGAAATAATTAGTAATGGAATTCCATTAAGATGTTTCCCTGTTCTCCGTGATTCCAGTTCCCAGCTCAGAAGACTATTCCATTAGAGAAATCAAAGTCCTAAGAAATTTAACTTTTTCCATTAAGTGCAACAAAAGATCTTTTACTATTGCACAGGAAAATGTTAATACTGATCAGATCTTCAGTAACTGAAGCCTCAGTATTTGGGAGGGGTTGACTACAACTAAGTAACTAGGTACCTTTAACAAGGACACCAATGGTCAAAATAGTTTTTTCTATGTTAATAGAAGGGGACTGTGAACTGGATTAGAGTGAGTGCAGATTCTGACAAACAGAGGTTCTCATGTACAACCTGGGGACTGAGCCCAATTACCCAGGTAGTCCATCAGGTTTTATATTTACGCATGCAAGTAGAAGTGATTCTTTTTCTCAGCTCCCAATGAAAATAGTGTGAGTGGTATCAGATCCACATCTATAAAAACCAGGATATTTTTCAGTGTCTGAACAGAAAGACTGGTAACTCAAGTAAAAATGTTGGCTCATACAACTTTCTAACTGTATAAGCCTGTTGAGACTGATCTTACCAAGTGACTTCAATCTACAGCATCTTCATTTATGCAATCCTTATTTAGTCATCTGTGTGACTTTCTTACACTTGTGTTTAATGAAATCATTTTAGTTCTTCATTTTTTTTATAACCCTCTTTTGAATGCGGCATGGCATCCTGCCTCTCAGTGGAATTACATCAGTGTGCTTAAGATCAGTATAAATAGGACTAACCATATGTACATGCCAGATTCACTGGAGGTAGTGTCAAAGCTTTTAGTTATCCTCATATAACGAGGTAATTTTCATGTCCATGAACACTACCTGTAACAAAATGTCCTCCCGTATCTTTGTGGTAGAGAAAGAATCATCAAACTCTCTCTTCTGGATGATCATGTTCTAGTAATCAAGGTTAGCCTATCTATGTATGAGGAGATGCATTTGGAGAAAAGTTTGAGTCACTATGTGTAGTCCATGGCTTTATGGTCCTAGAGTATTTTGACCACTCGGTCTTGGGGAAGGTGTTAAGCTCTTGCACGTTTGCCACCCACTTGCTTTTCAAACCTAGATAATTAGCTGCGGCCTAAGTAACCATTTCCAAATGACCCGTTGTGAACACAGTCTTCTGTTTCCAGAATCTCTGTATGGTTGCCTAGTCCTACAGGTTTTCTTCCCCATGCTACATACTGAAGACTCTTAGTTGATTTCTGTATGACAGAAAATAATAAATCCTCTATGTAACTTAAATGCTGAGTCATTGTACTTCATTGAGCTTCTGCACCCCTGCCATCGATTTTTATTTGTGCTCTGTAAATTGCAAAGAAGTTACTTTTCTCTCTCTCTAGTGGATGGCTCTTCACTCCTTTTCTCCTCTAAAAGGAAAAACTTTTTCTTGCATCATGTAATCAGAGAACAAGACAGGTGATGTGTGTGAGGATGAGCAATCAATTCTGATATAAAAATCTAGAGAGAAAGAAGGTACCTGTGTAACTGCCCTACAAAAGAGACGAATGGTGCCGATTTGGAACATGCAGGATATGGCCCAGGAGAGCACAGAGAAACACTAATTTGATGAAAGATTTTTCCCCATCATAAATTAGTCATTAATCCAAATGCTTAAGCCATTATCTTCATTGTATGGGAGTTCTGATCCCAAGATCTTTCTATTCCTGCCTAGATGGGGTTCTCTGCTCCACTCTGCTCCCCCGAGTTATTTAATATGCTGTCAGACACAGCCCTGTTCTTTCCCTCTCTTGCAGCTTCACCTGTCTGTGAAAAGCACCACATAGGTATGGGGAAAATGAATGCTTTTGAGGCTTAAAGCTAAGACTAGCAAAATATCAGAAAGAAGAGATATCTAAGATAACTGCAAGTAGAAAAGAAATCTAGCTCATGGTATCAGGATCCCTCATTTTCTGGAAGGAAAGACACTGGGGAGAAGTACACCATCAAGAAAACCCATGTCCTTTGATTCCAAGCTCTATTTAATTAGCCTTCTGACATTAGGCTCATAAACACAGAAAGCCAAGTCACATCGTGAGATTCAGCCTCAAATGGCATTGCTAAACAAACTACTACCACAGTTGTCCCTTGAGCAGTTCCTAGCCCAGGGGGTCAGCATGTCCCATTGCATTAGACTTGGGTCAGTCAAGCATTAGGTTGGGGTGGCTCTTACACAGGAAGCAGTGGAGTCTGTTCCCCTCAGAACTTTTTAACTCAGCAGGACTCTTATTTTTATTTCACACGTGAGCTGTTGTCAAATATAATGACAGGCAAAAATATATTCAATTAAGTTTCCAGTGTAACTTTTTGCCAGTTGAAATTAAGATATACAGAATTTACACAAGTTAAAATACAGTAACTGGAGTCAAAATACTGCCATGAAGTTAAGGTTTTGTTTCTTCTCGCTGTCCCACGCTTACCCATCTTTGTACTTTGATGCCTCTCAAGTGGCTATTTTGCACTGGGGCGTGTTCAAATTCATGTATGATAATGGTTATCAGGGAAAAAGGCATCTGCTGCTATCTCTGGAGACTGAATCCACTGTTTAAATTTCTCCATATTTTTTTTAAATGTAACAGCTTATCCCTTCTTTTATGTACTATCATTTCTAACTATAACACCAAAGGAAACAAAGTCCTCACCTGTTAAACGTATTTACACTGTGAATTGTATTTTTATTCCATTCTATTTCCTCCTGTTATTTTTTCTGCATCTGTATTGTTGTAATCCAATTAATGCATATACATATTAGACATATTTCAAAATATTCATTCAGATACACCATAGTGTTATAAATGGTCACAGGCTGGACTTGATGGTGTTGGGAGGTCTATTCCAGCCTCAGAAATTCTGATTCTGAAATCAAGTCTAAACCACTGCAACAAAACCAGATCTTTTTTTGTACCCCTGGGATTTCTCTAGTACTGAAAGGCAAATTCATTCATAGTGTGCGTGAATTCAAACTTCACGTCAGCAGATGCCAGTGGGATCATCAATCCTCGTCATAAAACTGCCTTATTATTTTATAATTGTATTTTAAAATCATTCCTGATGTTCTTAACTCCCTGATTTATGCAGTCAGCGCACATGGCTCCACTGTGTTACAGGAAACGGCTTCACAGTTTGTTGGTCCTATCACAGATCTCCAGAACACTGCAGTCGGGATACCTCACACTTCTCTTATTTTCCTGTAATTTGCTGACTATCACATGTATAAGTGTTTTAAATTTAACATTTAAAAATCTAGTATGAGAAATATTTCACTTACTATCAAAAGTAGCACGGTATTTCCATGGCCCTGCAGTGAGGGGTAACTGTAATTCGGATGCATTTGACCAGCAGAAGTAGGACATCAGATGTGAATCCACTTCTTGTCTGAAACAAAAAGGAGAACAGATATTTTTAAATCACTAAGAAGTCTAATTCTTTTTAGCCAAGTCAGAAAATTTTATATTTAAATGTAGCTTTTTATTTTTTTTAATGTAGGAATAAAGTCACTGTCTTCCATTTTAGAGTTTAACGTGTAAAATCATTTACTACAATCTCCAATTTTCAGTAAAAATACCATTTTCAGTAGATAGGCATGAGTCTAGACTCATACTGAGTGAAGAACACAGCTGGAAATCAATGCTCTTTTTCAGTACTTTTAATGACTCAGCTCTTCTTTACCATCTAAAAGACGTACTGTTTCCTCTTCTATAATGCAAAAAAGCTCCTGATTAAAAAAAAAAAAATCTCCAACATTCTCAGTATTTGTATTTCACTGAAAGTGGTGCTGTTTCTTGCTTTGACATTTTTGTATCGTGTAACTTTGATATTTAGAGTATCACAAGAAATAAGTTGCAATATTCTTCCCCAGAAATAGCTGCAGAATTAGCTGACCAGTAAAAACATTCCCTCACATTTTTTGCAGTGCAAAAGTAGATTAATTACCATAATTGTTTGTAACACCCACTTGTTCTGCTTGGTGTCCTTCCACATTTTTGTCCTTTCAGCCGTTTTTATCATCTAAAAATGTCACACAAACTCTACTTGTATTGCAGCAGCCTCTCAGGCCAACACCAACTTTCTGGAAGAGGTTTCTGGAGACACTTAGAAGATGGCGGGGCTTTCAGCAGCATCCCGGCAGAAGTCAGGCCCTCCACGCTGCAGGAAAATGCGAAGCAGTGAAAAGTTGCGTGGGCCGGAGGAAAGGGAACGGGCTTCGGCACTCCCTCCATGGCCACGGAGGCCTGCCGAGTCACTTTCTTAGCAGTAAGTTACGCGCGCTTCGTTTGGCTGTCGTTTGTCATCGCGGAATCGAGGTAAGGTTGGCTTCAGCTGCCGCACGTTGCTGAGGAGCAACTGTGGTTCCTCCTGAGGGCTGCCTGCGGCAAGCAGACGGAAGCCCCCGCAGAAGCTCTGCCCGGCCACCGGCCCTGCTGGGGAGCCCCGCGGAAGCCCGCCCACCGGCCCTGCTGAGGACGGGCCTGCCCCGTGCGCTCCGGGGCCGCCTGACGGTGGCGGGCCCCGCGCCCACCGCGAGGCCAGCGAGTGACACGGTCGCCCCGCAGGCGCCACAGCAGCGGCGTCTTCCCGGAGGGCGGGAAGAGGGGCTGGACGGACCGTACCTGCCGGCTCGGGGGTCTCGCTTTACCGCCGTAGCGAGGTTTTAAAAGGGGGAGAGGCCCGGCTGAACCCTACGCGGGAGGCCGCCCGGCACTCGGCTCGCGCGGGAATCTGCTCTCTTCGCCCGCCGAGGGCAGCTCAGGGCTGTGAGGCCGGGCCCAGCCCCCAGGCCGCCTCACGCTCTTGCTTCAGTGTCCCCGGCTGCACCACATGAGCCTCACTGAAATAGAAATGCCTGCCAAGCTGGATATCCAGGAATATTTTCCGAAGAGTGAAATGCAAACGTACATGCAAAGAGCGAGTGCTGGGGCCTGCGGGGCAGGGGGCCCGGGGCAGTCCCCCCCCAGGGTATCTTGGTTTAAAAGATGCACAGTGACAAATGTGCCCTTTTAAAATAGGGCAGTCGTTCCTTGGTCATTCTAAGTGCTTCTAGGAATGTTTTTCTGAAGTCATTACGCTGCTCTCTCTTACACCACACACAGGAAGCCCTCTCAGGTGCAAATTCATTAAAGCCATTTAGGTATCTAATTGCCATCTTAAATTAGTTCAGTGGTAGTGGGCACCTGTATACATTTTGGAGAATCAGATCCTTAATGGATTCACATGCCTTAAAGCATTTCACCTCTTTAACTGGCAGGTAATATTTGTCATCTTTCTTTTTCCAAGCTTTTAAGAAGGTGGTACCTGAGATTTCACTGCAGAGCCTTTAAACCCTGGAAAAAAAAATGACAGAAAGCGGTGGGCAGGAGCAGTCAAGATGGATAACAACAGTTATTATGAGTACAGCTCTGCAGGTACAATAACACTTGTCAAGAGGAGCACCTGACTCACTAAGAAACACTGAAAGAAGCATTTCCTAGATGTTATACATGGAAGTATTTTATGCAATGTCAGTGAATATAGTTTCTGAGGCTACAACAGTGAAATTAGTCTGAAGTTGCTTCTGCTATAATATGGGTTCTTTTTTGATGTGTGTGTTTTTTCTGATAGCTACTTCTGAATCTATTTAGTATTCTTGCCACCTACTATTCTGATGCACTGCTTTAGACTTGTCATCCTGACTCATCATTTTCACACTCCACTGAGGCTGCCTTCCATTAGCACTGTAAAGAATTCCCTGAAAAATGTTTTTAATTTTCTGAATTTCTCCCTAAATGCTTTAATTTCCACTCTACAGTATCAACATTGAGGTAGACTATTACTCAGTCAGCGTGCAATTCAGTTTAAAATGGCGAGTCTTGCAGATATTGATGTCTATTTGTATCTGTTCATAACAGAAGCCTAGACTGTGCTCGCCAGTAAAGTGAAAGGGTATGGCAAGGAGCTGGTAATTAGTTTCTAGAGCTGAGGCCAATTTAATGCCAGCTGGAGGGAATTTAGAGGCAGAGGGCTTTGATTCACAAGCAAGGATATCTTACACTGGCTTGGCTGACAAGGTTATCACCCCGGCTCTGCTGTATAAATGGGTGAATGGTGTTGAACTAATTCTTGAATCACCTCAGTTTAAACCCTTGTTCTGTTTGCCTGCCTGTCGTGGAATGACAGCCTGTAAGCTGCTCAGTTGGGGAATTGCTTCAAGAGCAACTTGATCCATAATACGGTGAGAAGTATCGGAGGGCTGTGATCTCATCAGCTATATCAGCATAACTCACTCCTATTAATAAAAGCCCCAGCTTTACTCAAAACTACTGCTCTTAGTAACGACTCCCAGTGAGCAAAGATACAGAAGTAACCACATTCAGATCGAAGATGATTTTCCTTTACAAAAGTAATGCTTTGTGTCTGTTTCAGTTACGAGCGATTTCTTTTCCCTGTACAGCTATCATTTTTCTTCTAGCTGTTATTTATGTTTGGCCATTAAATAATTCACTGTCGGCAGTGGCTCTGAAGCAGCAAGTTTTTCCAAAATTGTAGTTATACCTCACAAGCAGCTGTCATTGAGTGTTCCCTTTCCAGGCCAACTGGAAGCATAACATTTTTTCTGGTTACTGTCTCCTTCAGGGTTCGCTTGCTATGTGTTTTGTACTCTTCCACTAAATCATCACACTTCCCTGTATAAGCAGGTTGGCTACATTTTAAATGTGTACGTTAAAGAACACATTATTAGCGAAAAATGAGTCGGTGGTTTAATCTTTAAAATGTGTTTGAGCAGCTTCTGTAGAACATACTGCAGAAATGCTTTTCACAGGCTGAAAAATACATCCAAACTCACTTCATTCTGCAGGTGATCATGTTGCATAGTGCAATGTTCTAGTTTTCCTGAGTGGACTGCATTCTGTCAAAAAGCTTTAGAAGAAAATCATGTCCCATACAGATTTTCTGAACTATCTTCCAAGTGAAATGCTGACATCTGTGAAAATAATACCGTCTAATTAACCAGAGCCATAGAAACACGCTACTGTATGTTCCCCCCTTCTGCAAATCCTCCTTTAGCACATCTTGCAAAAATCCACTGTAAAATGTTTGAGCTTCTTTATATATTATGCAAGAGGCTCCTGGGGCAAACTGAATGTATGCATACAAAATTGTCATTCAATCTTTGATAACGTCCAATGCAAATATTGCAAAATTTCATTAACTGAGAAAGTTTAATTAACACTGTACTACTTTTTTATTGCAAGTGGGATAATTTTTTTTTTTTAAACAATGATGCTAAAGTTCTGTCTATAATGGTTCAGGTGTTGCTTTAAGAATATTTTTATCTGACTTGTTAGCTGAAAACATATTTTTAAAATAACCTTTTAAAATCTATTTAGAATCATGAAATTTCTACCATTCTACGGAGACAACACCACCGAGTTCGATATTCAGAATCAGTGGAAGTTGGATCCATTATTTTTTCTGTTTCTGGTACAGTACTTTGAAGTTTATGTTTTTTCACTTACAAACTCTAATGGGGTACAAGATCAGGGCTTTCGTCTTCCAGATTGAGTTTGCAGACCTGTTGGTAGCAGAGGAGTCAAGGAAAGGATTCTTTGAGTAGGTTTGATAAGGAAATCATTGAAACTCCAAATACTAAATATCTGTCCTTTCTCTTTAGAGCAGAAGATGCTTTAGACAGGTAGACAAGATCATTTATCTGAAGTTCCGTATCCTTGATTGTTAAGCATCCTAAACATCAGTCCTCTTAACTTACCCTTTCAGAGAAACTTAGTTGATGGGGTTTTAATTTCATTTTTCATGGTAGACAGTTTAGCTAACTCTTAAGATGTTACAAGTGTGCATTTATCTCATTCAGAATCAGGAGTTGTTGAGTTCTTCAGTCAGTCTTTGCATTTGCCCTAAATTCATTCCATCATAGCAACTGTTTGTTCCTGAAGCGTGTCATTTCAAAGGCATTCACATACCTACTCTGAGTGAACAGTTGAGGGGGTTTGTGATGTCATGCCAGAAAATAGCCTCTGAGTTAGTAGTAGTTTTATCATAAAAGTACTAGTCATCACTGGCCAGCCCCACCTCCTGATCACATTTCGCTGTAAGGCTGTATAAATTCATTCATGTGGTTTCTTCTATGGCTTTTTAAACTAATGGTTGAATAAGAATTCTGCTTCCTGGTTTATGGTGAGAACTTAATCCCATTACTGCCATGATGGGTATATACATTTACATCCGTTTCTTAACAGGTGTTGCATTTATACTGTCAGACATTCAAGACTTACTTATGACAGAGGAAGAAGAGTTTTACAAAAGAATTCAGAAGTTCGTAAACATTCATCGGAACAGTTTTTTGGTTCTGTCAGCTGCTCTTCATGGTCCCGAAGAATGGAATGTCATGTTTAGGATTCAGAGAAGGTATGGTTTCAACACCAAACCAAACTTTTTATTGCTAGGAGGAAAGGAAGTAGCAGTCCTCGATTCAGGAATATTATTTTAGGAATTAGTTTCAGGAATATGAATTTTATTTTGCTAACACACTGGAAAAATATTTTAAGTATATGTTTATTAGTGGCAAATGAAAAGAATACTAAGTGAATCTATCTGATGTGTCACGGGATGTTCCTCAAATAACGTCCCTTTCAGTCACTTTCAGGCTATGGAATATAATTCTTTTTAAAGTTTTCCCTAGAGCTAAGAAAAATTGCCTAATTTCCCATTTCTATCAGCATCTTTTCACAGACATTTTCAAAACAGAACAGGCGAGTTTCCTTAATAAGAAAAGTCTTTACAAGCTTTTTAAACTTGAGATGCTGTATAAAGAACTAGAACAACTGAAATAATCAATGTTATTTCACACCAAAAGTATAAAATTGGACATTAGAGCTGGTTTGTTTAAAACTTTATCTGTGATTTCTAATGAAGCCTGAAAACTTACATGTTTCATTACATACCAGCTGACAACAGTTACTGGACTGTGCTCAATACCTGCAGTCAAACCTATTTTCTGGTGGGTGCAGTAGTCTAAACTGCAGCTGATTTTCACTCTTGACATCAAAGAAGTGACTATTCAAATGGAGTCTTTGATCTTTACCTCCTTGAAACTAGCAACAGTTTCATTAAAAACCGGGCACACTGCCAAATGCAGATGAGTGTATGGGATGAAATGTAAGAAACTTATTACCCCTTGTGAAAATTCCATAAATTTTCATGAGAGGTCTTAAAAGCTCTGCCACCATTCGGCAAGGACATGTTATTCAGCTGCTGGCAGTGCTAATTCTCAATCTACTTTCTGGTATGCACAATTTGTGCATGTTTTGATCACAAACAAATGTGATGTTTTGAAACTATTACATTTGGCAAGTCAGTAATTTTATTAAAATAAATAGTTTTATCACCGCAGGCCATACAAAGTCGATGGTGACATGGCATGATTCTATTTTAGATGGATGTGCTTTTTTTATTGCCTGGCAGTTTGGAGTTCTGCTATTTCATGTAAATCACTGACTGAGTTTCTGCATTGTTGGGGCTGAAACTTGCGCCATAGTCTCTCACATTAGAAGTCATCTGTTGGATTTGTTAAAAACCAAACTCCCCTGCTATTTTCAGGTCTTCCTGTATTACTGTTTCTTTATGTCGATCTATGGTTTTGTTGCAAAGGAGGAAGGATCATTTTTATTAACAAGAACATTGTAAGATTGTTGTTCAGCAACACAAACACAAGTACCTACTCTTAGGGAAGGACACGCCCTATAGCATTTATTTTTGCTAATTTGAAGAATGGGCAGCCAAGTTCAGATCAGGTTTCTAACCAGCATGGGTCTTAATTGTGAACGAGTCCAAGCCACCAGACAGAGCGAGGGGAAGAACAGGTGGTAGTCACAAGGGGAGGTCACAGGGGAGTATGCAACTGAGCAGCTGGGCACTTTGTTTGGATTACATTTTTGATTATTTAGAATTCCCCATTCTTTGTTAAGTCCCTATCGTGCTTTAGCTCTCCAGCAGAAAAAGGCAGCAATGCTAAATAACGTGGTTGTCACTGTTACAGCACACTTAAGATACCTGTCTTAAGGAGAGGCTCTGTGCTTGCCTAAGCTTTGATCTCTCTCTCCTCCATCACCGCACTGAATGACAGCTGATTCTAGCATTTTAAATATCCAGAATGCATATGAATAACCTAAAATGAATTTTAGGTTAAATGATTTGAATGAACATTCTTTACATAAAATTATTAGCAGAATTATCCCATTATCTTAATCACATCTGACATACAGATTACTGTCTTTAGATAGTACACTGCAAAGATTTAGTTCAAATGCTGAAGTATTTTTAGCACAGTGTTTTTAGATACTTTCTCATGTTCTTCCAAAGCCATGAACAAAACCCAAATATTTTTTTTTTACTGGCAGTGAGAATAGACAGTCTTCAAAAATATAGCAGAGGAGGGTTTAGATCTTTGATTATACACATGCTTAAGAAGTGTTGATTGATTGTCAAAGAGCCTCTGAAAAAGAAATGAGCCCTTCCAAATCCCACCTAAACAAGTGGTACAGAAATGGGACAGATGGCTATACAAACAGCATGAACTCTCCAGTTGCCTGGAAAGATAAAAGCAATCTTATATGTACTTCTGGTGAAAGTACAGTAAGAAGTTGTTTACATCATGTGGGAATGCTTTTTGATTTTTATCACATAACAGATTAAATGTGCAATCTAAAAATAACCTTAACTTTCATTTATTTCAATGTGCAGATTCCTGGGCAGCAATTTACGTATAATACCAGTTCATAATACTGCTGAAGCTGTTAAGTTAATGCTAACTATAGCTAAGGTGAGTCTGGTTGCATATACTTAAAAATATTAGTTCATCAGAAGTATATTAGGCAGAAAAAGACAAGAACTAGAAATTATTTATTTTTCCTTAATGGAACTTTTTGGATCATATTGCTCCCAATCCACGTAATATGCTGAGGTCGGACTGTCACTCTGATGCTTTAGATGAGTCTTTAAACTATTATTAAAAGTAGCTTTAAAAGCTTTTAATAGCATTTATGAAGACAGATATCTAAGAGCTAATTCAGAGCTTGTTTACCACTGTTAAATCAGGATATCTTCATTTACTAGTGCAGAACCAGCATGAGATCTAAATACGTAATGACTTAAAGTAAAAATGCCAATCTGAAAACTCCAGTTACTTGTGGAGTTTTAATGATGCACGTACAGATGTATTGTTTCTACAGCTTAATGACTGTCATTTATCTGTGTATCTGCAACATACCCTTTATGCATCAACACATTATTAATCAAATGTATTTACTGAACCTCTTTAATGAACGTTTTTCCATTAAAATGCTACCTTAGATACATACTGTAACAGTACTAGCAGCATACCATGTACCAAAAATCAGAAGAGATGGTTGAATGATGTGGTAGGAATCAAATATGAATTTTCATTTTAACCTTTCATGAAGTGGGCATCTCAAAATAATAAGCATTCACCTCTTCAGAGTATTCATAAGCTACATCTCACCATTTGGCAAAAGTTGTTAAATACTTATTTACAATGTTGAACATTGTACTTAAACTTTTTATGGAATCTCCTGATGTCTGACCCTGTCTCATAATACAGCATTAACCTAAAAGCATTTTAAGATTACTACTGATCCTATAAACTTGAATTTGCTTTTCTACTTGTTTAGTATGCTTACAGCAAACTTCAACAGGAGAGCCCTGTAAGAAGTGATGATAGCACATATCACAAACCTGTTGCTTGCCATTACATTATTTCTTACTGATGCAGCGCAGAGACAGTTTAACAAGTTCGTCTTTTGCCAGAGAATCCCTATAGGGCCTAAAAAATGAACTTTTTTGCCCCAGGTTAACAAATGTGCTGAGGGAGCGATGCCATCCACTAATCCCGACCTACCATACCCAACTCCTGTTTAAATACTACCCAGATAATCTGATGCAGTGCTGCCAGGACTGCTTATTCTAGGACTGGCCTTGCACCTAAAGGGATACATCAGATCAGCGCTCTGTATGAGGGTGGTGGAACACTGGAATGGGCTGCCCGGGGAGGTGGTGGAGGCCCTGTCCCTGGAGACATTCAAGACCAGGCTTGATGGGGCTCTGAGCAACCTGATCTAATAAAGATCTCCCTGCTTACTGCAGGGGGGGGGAGGTTGGACTCAATGACCTTTAAAGGTCCCTTCCAGCCCAATGCATTCTATGATTCTATGAACTACTTCAGAAAACATGATTCAGATTTCACTGCCAAATAATTTTACACTTGTACTATTTGAAAAATGAGATGTTAAATACTCTATTACCTAACAGTTACTGTGTCCTACTCATAGTATTTTTCTTTCCTCTAAGATAACTTCCAAGCCACAAGCAGATGATATTCGTGACAAAATGGCAACGACAAAAGCCCAAATCATAGAAAACAGTCCAGTTTGGAAAATGCTTCAGGAGTACCAGTTCCACTGTAATTAATTTAGTACTGGGGGGTTTTATTCATAAATAGAGTAGCTACATTTTCAACAAAATAAAGAATGTTCTTCAAAATATAGTTAAATTTCAAAAGACTATATACAACCTACACATTTGGAATGAAAATTTATATTAAATAAGTACACAGTGAAAAATAGCATACATTATACCAAATGTGCATTCGAAGGGGAAAAAAAAAAGGCTTAAGTGTACTATAGAAAAGTCATCCTTATTTTAACTTGATTCTAAACTTAGGAGCTCATCTGATTATTGTAATTTCCCAAAATATTTAACATATCTTATGGAAAACTTTATCATTAAAGATAAGGAAGGTCAAAACAATTGGAAAATATCGCGTGCATAAACAAGTATATGTATGAAATCTTATGCGGTGGGTTTTTCAAACACAAGCGTTATCTATTGTGTTACTATCTTTGGGTCAAAGCTGATGCGTTTTTCTTTAAACCTGGTTTCCTCTGCCGTAGTGTTTCTGTTATTAACCTGTTTGTAAATATATAAGCTTGTTTGTCAACATTAAAAAACGCTAATAAAAATACCTTGTGCTTAAACAGTGCTTTTTAATTAATGCTTCTCCACTCACTTTGTAAAAATCTTTGTAGTTCACAACACCAGTCAGCAACTATTTTCTGACAAGTTTTGAAAATCAACAGAAAAATAAACCCTACCTCCTTGCCACAGCGTAAGAACAAAAACCCCACCTTGTTTTTAGTTTCTAAACCTGTGAATCGCATACAACGGTAGCAAAAGAAAATAAATAAGAATGGCAACAAGACTTACAAAGAGCATCATTTGCAATACTTCTAGAGGCCACTCTAAATTGCTCTTTAAAGGTCGGTAGCTTATGTTTCAACTAAAGTCTCATTGTCAAAAGGATCTTATAAGAAGCATGTTAATTCAAGAACTTCAGCTGATCTAACTGCTTTCATCCATTGCAGCTTTTGTTTTCACTTCAATGAGTTCTTCTACTCGAGCTAGAACACTTTCTATTAAATCAAACGTGAAGAGAGCAGAGTGTAAGACCTGAAATGACAAAAGAGATTAATGTTGTTATTATTAGAAGATTTATTTGGTTTTTACCCACTGTACAGGAATTTTAGTCTCCAGATTGGAATAAAATTTTCCATACTTTGAATTATTATGGAGAAAAAACCCAAACTCACCTGAAGCTGCATTTCAGTAGTCATGGCAGGCATCTTTTCTCCACTAACAGTTAGAGAACAAACTGTGTTAGAATTGTGTGCCTCTGTAGAAAGAGAGCCAACAGACATTAGGCTGCTGTTTCACATAACTTTTAGAATGCCAAGAGTATTTAATGTATCAGCATTTATAGACAGTAATTGTTAAAAAACCCCCACAAAACTAGGGATTGACCAAACACAGGACAGAAGGTGCTGAACCTTAAGACAGTCTGAGCTGGATGCTATCTCTGTATTTTCTATAACATGTATAACTGCATTCCTAAACAGGCAATATCTGTAACAAAACAATTTTATGTAGCTAAAATGCCCCTTAAAAAAAAAAAAAAAAAA
>JAAGNO010009430.1:62618-73165 GCA_033439905.1 Ceryle rudis | reverse complement strand
TGAAATAAGAAAAAATAATTGTATGAAGCAGAAACTTGTACTAATGCTTAAGGCTTATACACTACATCAGCAAAGCAGAAAACATTTATGAGTGAAAAGACAATTGCCTACATACTGTAGTTTCTGAAACACCAGATGGCACTTGATTGTGGTTTTTTTATCATCTAAATATTGAGGAAACTAGGCAAAATGAGGGGGCATAAATTCTCTTATGGATTTAGTAGTGGTATTCTTTCTTAGACTGCACATATTTGGATTCCAATATTGTGTTTGACCAAAATAAAACAAAGAAAAGAAGATGTGGAAGTATTTCTGTTCCTGTCATATTTTCAGTCTGAAATTTAGATCTAAGAACATTAGCCTGGAGTAGCTTTCTTCTTGTATCTGCAAGCTATTGAAAGGAAAAAAAAAATAAAAACACAAAAACCAGTTTACAAAACCTATTCAAAGTCGGGCTTGGAGTTTCTTTTCCTTCATGGGATCTGAGAACAGAATACCTTTTTAAGAGCTGCTGTGAAGAAAGAAAACAGTTTAAAATATGCATGACTACCATTCATGCAGATGTATATTCTTTTTCACAAATGGCAGCCTGTATAAATGACATTGCATTACATCAGTTTTGTACAGCTGAATGTTTTCTGTACATATTTTGATAATTGCCATATTTGAGGTTTGGACGCTTCCAAAGTAGCGCAATCCCTTCAGTTAACCATGTGCATCAAGACTTAAATATTCTCCATCTACTCTGAATATGTACATAAGCTGTTCATTTTAGCAAAGGCATGTGTATAAAAATATGAGATGTATAACTTGCTTTACAATGTTTTCTCACTTGACTTGACATAGGATTGGATAGAAAAAACAAGGCCTTTGAATAATATTCACCCCTATAAAGAATAAGCTATACCTTTAACAACATACACATAACAAGGTATATATAACTTTAGTCTATTTATAACTAACAATGGCAATGGAATAACATCTAAGCTATCATAGCGCCAGGATTAATTTTTTCTAACAAAATCACAGTTAGTAAGAATGGAGTATCACGACTTAGAGAACTAGTAGAGTAACTGAAAGTCAGATTTGCTGGTTCTCAGACTTAGTGCAAGTATATTTTAGTGCTTATAAAATTTTAATTGCATGTCAACTGTATTTGAATTCTTCTTTCCAATGAGGAGTATTTGCCTTGATTGTAGGCAGCACATTATATCTTTTATTCCAGAAAACATGATCTCTTAAACAAATGTCATCACTTGATTCCTAGCTGACATTCCTTTTTTACACCTTACTTGTATGAAGTTAATTTTGCACACTGAATGAAGCAAGTGTCATATTTCATTTTTAATTTTACTGCACACAGTTTTCACTTACAAAAGAGAAAATAATTAATTTTGTCAAATTTTGGTTGAAGCAGAGAGCTACTCCTTGACAGAGACCTTGATCTAAAGATAATGCTTGGTCTGTTCCTAACTTGAAATATGTGAGTCATTTCCACTGTCGAATTTCAGATTTGCTTAGGTGCAGTGTTGATTCAGAATCAATATTTTTAAGACCATATCCTTTAAGGCACAGTGAGCATCCAATGTTACCCGCACATTTGGGTGTGGAGTAAATAGATTGTCTCATCAACATAAAGCTGGACTGTATTGTACTTGTCCTTTTAGCTTAGATATATAATTCATAAGCAAGCAAATTAAGTAGGACATCACCACTGTCTTGGACAGGGTGATTTTAAGTATCCTTTGGTGACTCATTCTATCCTATTTTATAATAAACTACTTTTATGTAATCCTTTCCTTGAATGTGCCATTAGAGGAGGATGACAGAAGGTAGGAGGTGAGAATGACTAGAAGAGTATTCAGCAACAGATTGTTATTCCATTAATATGAGATACCATTTCCTTATCATAAAAGAAAGACATTTGCTTGGATATCCATAATCATAAAGTTTTATTTTTACTAGATTCTCACATTAAAATAACTCCACAACCTAGTATTTTATTTCTTTATACTGATACATTATTTATTTATTTAATATTGGCAGAGATTCAAACAGAAACATTATGTTTCCTCACCAAAAGTATTGTAAAAAGTATATTCCTGTGTCTTGCACAGTACACAGAGTATCTTGTACCCTGCCTTCTTTTGCTTCAAATGCTCAATCAGGAAAAAAAACCAAACACACCATACCCAATATCTGTATTAGCTACATGAAATTTTATTACAAATAAAATGATGTTTGCAGCTACAACTACACAGTCAAAAAAAAAAAAAAAAGTCATAATTGCCAGTAATTATAAATCCATAAAGAAAATATACTGGTAGTGTTTTGCTCCCTGTAGTCTGTTTCTGTAAGGACAAGTAATCTTTTATCTGGCCATGCAGTCAAAAAAACTTAATACAATGTTTTTACATATAGACTTAGTGAGTTTACTGGCTATATTGAGAATAGGATTCCACACAGAGGACTTTTTTCCCAGATTTAATTACATAGATAGAAGTAACAAGGTTCCCCCTTTTTAAAACCTTGCCTGGTGAGGTTTGAATGCATTTTCCAGGAAATTTTTTATAATTACATATAGATCAAAACAAGAATATTGCTGAGTAATAAATGATTTACCATTATTTGTTCAAGACAGGTTAGATGTTCTTACATTTTTGTTTTAATATTTAAAAGATAATATTAGATTAATTAATTAACAGATTAATTAGTTGCGCCAGACAAATGCTACCTGCAAGGTAGACACCAATCTCCAACATTTCAGTTTTCCAAGATTCATGTCTATACCATAACAACCTTTATATTGCTGTCCTTTATCTTCTCCACTGCCCTCTACTTTCCTAATCCTCTGAAGAGAGTAGGTGGTAGCATTCATTCTGGTTCTGCATATTTATTTGGTATACTTCCAGCACATATTATGTGTGGCACACTTAGACTGCAATCCAATTGCTATCTCCAAGGCAACTGGTCAGTAGCCTGGTTGTATTTATGTTCCTGCAATGGAGATCAAAGGAATGCAGAAGAATGTTTTATAATGTTTCTCCTGTTTTGTGTGGCACGTGTATGGAGAGAGTGAGAGAGGAAGGGAAGAAGAGAGGAAGGGAAGAAGGGAAAGAGGAAAGGAGGGCATGAAGGGAGGAAGGAGGGAAGGGAGAGAGACAATGTGTTTTTCTATGATAGTCTGAAAAACATGGATATTGCTCATGAAAAAAATAATTTTTGATTTGGATAGATTTTGAATTTAATGTCTTTGAAAATCTTGTTTAAATAATAAACTTCCTCTGAGTTATGTCATTACAAGTAACAGTTCTATTAATAAGACTAATTATGACAATTTTGACAGATGAATGTAGAAAAATAACCTTGCAAATGTTTAGCTATTATTCATCAGAAGCATATGAGCAGTGCTGCTTCTGTTTCTTCGAGAATTAAATTGGCAGGCAGAATTTGGAATGTGTTTGTAGCAACAGAGCCTCAACTCTTACCCTTGTTGTGCAAGCTACATTACAACCAAATAGGAGTTACTATTCTCTTTTGTGATATACTAAATTATGCCAGTTCTGGGGTAAATGGATCAATCAAATCTGTCACCATGTGGTCATGATCCTATGCACATCTACATCCAGCTGTATGAAAGATAGAAGGAAATGATCTGGTGTACATCAAAGAGGGGAAAAAACATACAGAGTTGAGGTATTCTCAAGAAGATATATCCTGTTGTGAATAGACTAATGTTTAGAACACCAAACTTCACACCATCAGATAGGATGATGCTTCAGCAAACCAGATTTCTTAGAGGATCCATAACTTGTTTTTGTTAAATAGGAAAAGCCTATGCATTCCTATTTATAGACAGTTACTGTCAACTATCAAACTAAAATGAATGCAAACATAAATTGTGCTTTCCCCATTTTCTTTCTCCATTCTTGTTACTTGTTACATTCTTGTGTACTGTATATTTTCTTCTTAATAGAGATTCTAAAAAGAAAAAACAATGTTGCATTCTTTTCATTTACCTTTGTTTTCCAGCTTTTACATGTCTTACCTTCAAGTCTACTCTAAATATAGAGGCCAAAACTTGAGGGATTTGAGTTATTTGTTTCAGTTTTAATGTGAACAGAGCAGCAGCTGAGGCTTTAGGAAGCTAATATATCCCAAGACTCGATAAAAATTAGAGGAAAGTTTAAAATTAAAGCATTGACTTTGCTTTCAGTGGATGCACTTGCTCAGCATTCTTCTGTACTAATGGTAGTAACAGTGACATGGAAATTAAAGTGACATCGAGTTTTGTTTGCTTATAGAAGGTTCACTCATCTTTGGCTTAGTCTCATATTCCCTTTATTAACTTTCTGTGCACAGCTTTTTGTAACAGGTGGAACTCAGGTCAGATGCAAGGTCTCATTACCAAGGAGATAACAGATTTGGTTTTATGACAGCCTTTATTCTGCATTTGACGCAAACCTGCTGAGCACATAAATGGTTCCAAATTGCCTAGGTTTATCTGCATTACTTTTTTTTTTTTAATTCAGTGTGACATTAAACTTCAAGAAGCTATCACCTGAAAGCTGACAGTTGCATTTGCAAAGAAGTGTATCAAGCATCAAAGAGCTGATGCAGCATCTTTCACTGTAAGCTTTGCAACTCAGATTATGTAGTAATTTGAAAAGTAAACTTTCATTAAAGGATAATATGGGAGTATAAAAGCAAAATTACTGTATAAACATTTGGGAATTTGAATAAATGGAAAATGCCGTTTGCAGTGGGTTTCATAGCAGTTTTGAAAATGCAGGAGTGGCATAGAAGATCTAGAAGCAATGCTTTGACAAGATTTCCATGTGAAGTCAATGCAAATCTGCCTATTTACACCATTTTTTTTTCTGTAATATGTATTTCATGTATCTCTAATACAGTTATTTTATTGTCAACAAGTAAAATTCCAGATTCTCATCAGTCACACACTGACACCTACCTTATGATCTGAGAAAATTATTTTTGTTTTAAATTCATTGTTTACAATAAAAATTGGGGAAAAAAAAATATGTATTGCTTTGTTTTAGAAATATGATTCAAAGTACATGGTGCTCACGTCATGTCCAAATGCTTATGGATTAAGACAATTCACTGAATATTACTTCATCACTAGATAAATCATTATGATAATTCCATTCAATGTATGCTTAATTTCCACAGTATAATCAGCAATAAAAAGACAAGATTTTCCCACACATTTTAAGATTAAATCATTCAGTGAAAAGAAAGAATGATTTATTTATCCATAAATCATTATAATAGGCAGAGTTCAGTACCAGTGAAATTGCCTAAGAGTGCTATTATAAGTCTTTGTTCTGTATGTCTTTAAAACTGGTGACACAAGGTTGCACAAGGAATATCAGTTCTTCTATTTATTCCTACTTTTAATGAAGGATTTAACATAAATATATCATTTTAACATAGCTGAATCTATGTTGTTACTGGTGATATTGACTTGTTGAAATCAGTACCAAAATATACATTGATTTAAATTAAATTAATATTTCAGAAAAATGTGGATTTATTGTCAGATAAGTTGCATAGACAGAATAGAATGTGGTACAGGTGGAGCTGCCATTCTGTCAACTTCCTTTTGTGTACCACAAATAGGTACAACATAGCTGTGCAGCTAGGTGTACAGAGATATGGTAATGAAAGGAAAGAGTACTTGATTCCAATAGCTACTGTGGCTTTCATGAAACCATAAGGTATTGCCAATTTTTTAAGCTACTGAAATTATTCTAAAGTGTGTGTAAACCTTTGTTGCTTTATTAGTTTCTTTTTAAAAAATGTGATGCTCAACTTACATAAGTTAATGTTGACCGCTTTGAAATCATACAAAATCGGGTAAATGTCCAAATCTATAATAAAATGCACAGCTTACACACTTATAAGGGAGATACTTTGGATACCCATTTATTATCCATTTTCTCATCTGTTCTTTGGTTCAGGGCACTCCAGTAAAACATCCAAAGTTTTTGCTGTACATACTCAAATTATCTTACATGTCTTAGATTCAGATATATTATATGAGCTGATTTAAAGATCATATTTTTCTTAAATTCATATGATACATGAGTTTTACAAGTTAACTTTTGTTGCTGATTAAGGCAGAATTTATTATTAGACTGGTTTAATTTAATTTAGTTTTATAAAACCACTCTGTTTATCCCTGTGATCTAGTGACTAAATTAGGCTAATTTTGAAAATTTACTTGTAGTTTATAAGATTTCCTTCACTTGTGATGACTTAAAAGGGTGATTTCTGTGTTTCGAATTACCCTTCCCATCTAGGATGTCACTGAAACAGACCTATTGGTTTGTCTTGCAGTGGGGTCTCCATCCTCTATTTTTTATTCTGCTGAAGGTAAAATGAATGAAAGCAAGACTGAAATCTGATCATATTGATAATAAATAAAAGCTGGTTTTAACCACAACTTAGTCTTACCAGAAGCTCACTTAGTACCTTATTCATCATTACCAAATTTTCTTATTCCATCAAGCTGTAGTGAGCTGTTACATTCAGCAAGTATCGTGCTTTGGCATTCACGTCAAGTTTATATAAAAAAGCAAGATACTGCATTATTCTGAGCAAGTAAATCTATCCTATCAAGTGACTTGTGACAAATTGTGGAACAGTTGTGTCAGTACTGAAGCTTAATATCCAGGATCTTAAACAGTTATCTAGAAACATGGGTTGAGTGGTAGAGAAGCAAGGTGAAAGGAGATAATTTAGACAGATTGTGTCATGTTAACTAAAAGATCCACTTGTTCTTAATCTGAAATGCTCAGTCTTGGTTTATTCTATAACCGATGTGACCTGATTTTTAGGTCAGGCTTGGACTGATAGTTCTGCATCTTCCTGCTCAATTATTGCAGCAAGTAGAAGAAGGAACAGGAATACAAAAGCTGAGACTCCATTATAATTACTTTGCAGAACATGACTACCAAGGATTCAATTTAAAAATAATTCTCTCCTACAACAGTATTAGAGATCCATGTCTTCTATCTCTTTTCCCTGTAAAATATAAACTTATATTAGGTTATTAATAAACTATTGTAGAAATGTATACACAGTCAAGTTGCATTAATATATAAAAAACAAATTTGTATAGATTCTATGAGTCAAGCAAATACAGAAAATTATTGCTTATCGTATTTGCAGTGTTTCTGAAAAAATAAATACAGAAAGATCATAAATTGCTTTCTTTAAAGACAGAGTATGAATATAAGATTTGCAGCTAAAAATAATTAGATTACATACAATGGAATGGATAAGATACACTGAAGGTGTCTTAGTGTATTTTTCTAGAAAATATTCCTATGATTTAAATGTTTTTAAACCAGTTAACCCTCAGTAATACACCATCATTAATTTCAGACTTGCATAGTTACTAGAATGAGTGAAGGAAAATACTGGAAACTACAAGTCCTGTTCATTTACAAGTTTAATGTTCTGTTTTTCACCATGGATTTTCTGCAAACTTTCGTTTTTAGATTTATGAACAAATTCTGGTCCAGACTGATGACACAAATATTCCTGTAAGGAATATCTTTCCTTCTGCTCTCAACATTTCCGTGTCCCTGATGCCATTGTACACAGCAATATATTAAAAGGTGTTCTGGAAATATGTCATCTCACCAGTAATCTAGATTTTCACCAGAAATTTACGAGCATAATTTAATGAAACTCTGAACTACATGATTGGAAGCTGATTGGACTGGATTATTTAAAGACCTCGAAAACCTCTGGCACTACTAATCAGTACTACCAATCAGTGTGCTATCACAACTCACTTATATTTGCAATGAGTTGAACAAAATGATTCTGAACAAGAATTACCATTGATTTCAATACAAATGAGAATTATTTTTAATGTCGCTGATCTTACATATAGTCAGACCTTGGAGTACAGATAAACACTGACATTATAAGCCAACAGATGTTGTTGCTTAGTCTTTAGAGTTCATCCTTTGTCATGGAAACTTCCTCTGCCTTTCACATTAGAGTTCTCTGCCTTAATGATGTATCACATATCTGTTAAAAGTCTGAGGATGTTTCACTTCACACTTCTGATTCATTCACACGGTAGGTCTCTACTGAAATTTGTGCTTGGTACTATTCACATCTTTTTATTAGCACAGGCAAGAAAGCTTACAGAAAGCCTTTTTTAGATCCTTATGGTGACTGCTTTTGCAGGAGTGACTCAGAGAGCAGAGCTCTCAAATGTTTATTCCCACACTAAATGAAGTGTGCTAGCCATAAACCTTCAAATGCTAGCTAGAGGGCACTAACATAGTACAAGCAGATCTAAGACCTACCTGTGACTGAAAAGGGCACTTCCATCCTTTCATCCCTGCTTCATGTTTTTAGACTTTGAGTCTACTCCAAAGTAGGTCTCAAGATGTAGAATCAGCTCTGTGAATTTACCAGGAAAAAGAAAAAAAAGAAAAATGTTTGTTTTCAAATTTGCAGTCTGTCAGATTAGTGGAGTCATATGGTTTCTGGCTGAGTACTCATATTGGTGCTTCAGAGTCAGTGTCTAAAAGAGGATGGTCCACTGCTTCTGGTCAGGAGTTGCAGCAAATTCAAGAGCCATGTAAGCTAGAGAACTATACTCACACCATCCTAGAAAAAATAGTTTTCTACTCAGTGCAGAAACCATCTCATCTGCATAGCAAGGGGGTGACATAGGACACTGTGAGGTGAGGAGTCTGTGCTCAGGGTGGAGGACTTCCTAAGCCACGTGTGTCATGGAGGAAGTGTATGTGGCACCACCTCTTAGTCTGCCACTTCCCATATACCCTAGGAAGACATCCTACTATGGTCACAGTCCTGCAGCAGAGAGATATCCTCCTCCATCTGAAGCATAGGGGCTGAAGGGTTGCTATCTGGCCCACTCCAGGTCTGGCACCCTTCTCTGGGATCACTGTCCTTTTTTCACTTCCTAAAGAAGTGTAGGTGAAGGTGGTTCTACTATTAGAAGTGTTCAAACACCCCCCAGCTAATTTTGGTTGAAATGTAGTAGGGGCTGTTCATGGGAACAGCTCATCGGGCAGATGGGAAGGGAAAGAGTGGTTACTTGCAGCAGGGAGGTGGGAAAGACAGCTGGGAGTGAGGTGACATCACTCCTCTCTGCTTCAGTCAACACAGATGCAGCTGAAAGACGATGTTGTTCTCTACCCATTGTACTTCAAATCAGAGGTGGACTAATTTCAAATCTAATAAGTAGTCTCACAGTTTGAATTTGGGGCTTGGTGAAGCATGAGTCATATGCTGTGAAGGAGGTCAGAAATACTGCTATTGATGCTTACTTAATGGAAATTATATGGGAGAGAAAAGTTCAGGAGCCTTGGTTAAAAAGCTTTTCCATCTTACTATTTTTCTTGTTGCATACCTCAGTTGAGTGAAGATGGTGAGTTCATTGTTTTGTGTGGACTTCTGCAGTGCCAAAAATAATGAATAATTTCTGATAGGAAAGCAAAAATGTACAGAATGCTCTCTTGTTGACAAAAGGTTTCATACAAGGATAAAGGAAATATACACAGAAGACTCTGATTATAACTCAAATATTCTCTATGTCCCTATTATTTTCTCTTCAGTACAGCAAGGTTAACATTTGAAATTAGCTTTATTTTAATTTTAAGCATCAACTTGAATTCAAAATGGAATAACAGTTATGATTCCAAATAAGTCTAAGAAAACATTTTAAATGAGTTTTTATAACACAGTGTGCAGTTTTAAGTAAATATTTCTGGATTATGTTTAACTCCATTGACCTCTAGCAAAATATGATTTATTTTCCTTCTCGCTCAAACTCATTCCTTTTCCTGTCATCATTAAATGCTGTGTTGCTCTTCTTAATGCTGGCATAAGGAAGGCATAAGATTGGAAGAGTAACACTTAATCCAGATCAGGTACAGGCAGCATAATACATGTGACTGTGCGTTTAGCATCTGTGGTATCAGTATTCTCAGCTGGGCAGCCTTCTAAGTATTTACAAAATGTTAGATTTCACCATCAGACAAGAGCAAGTATAGTCTGTCTGGCACAGCCTCAGGCAAAAGTCTGTCAGGGAGAGGGGATGGTAATCATGCCTCTCCTCTTTATATTGATCACAAATATTTTGAAATACTTTTGAAGGACTTAGTAATGCTGTGCTGAATTTTACTCAGGTACTGGTTGTTCTTTCCCTTTCACAAGGTAAATCCACATGCATCGTCTTCTACAAGGAAAAGAAGAGCAAAAATAAAGCAAGGAAAATTAATCTGTGATAGCATATTTCATACTGTGGTAGCATAAAGGACTTTAATTACAAGAAATTTATCTTGTCTTAAATATATTAGCCATAAATAACTATCAGGCTTTCAGAAAACCTGATGTACTACAAAAAAAATAAAAAAACTTAACTCTTCTTCAGTCCTCCTTTTTATGATGCTATTTTCCCATAAATTCTTTTTTTTTTTTTTTTTTAATAAAAATAATTACACTGTTAATAAATATAAAAGAATAGA
>JAAGNO010009430.1:36866-60257 GCA_033439905.1 Ceryle rudis | reverse complement strand
TTTGTTTTTTTTTTTTTTTTGGTTTGGGTTTGTTTTGTTGTTTTGTTTTGGGGTTTTGTTTTTTTTTTTTTTTGGGGTTTTTTTGGTTTTTTTTTTGTTGGTTTGTTGGGTTGTTTTTTGTTGGTTTTTGTGGGGGGGTGGGGTTTGGTTGGTTAGTTTTTTGTTTTGTTTTGTCTTTGTTGGTTTGGGGGGGGTTGTGTGTTTTTTGTCTGTGTGTTTTTTGTCTGTGTGTTTTATTTTGTTGTTTGTTTGTTTGTTTAAAAAAAAAGCAACTGCAAATTAAACTCTTAATAATCATAATGACAGTAACAGCAGCTAGTCCTATATTGCTTCTCACCAGGTACATGAGATACATTAAAAGCAGCTGTACCAAAAAAATACTTTGGATACAAAAATGTGAGGGGAACATACTGCTACTACATTCGTTAAACATAATTTTGTTCTTAAACTGCAAATGCAGAAACACAGCAGCAGCAGAAGAAATCACTGAGGATATTGTGGTCATCAGCTGAGAGAGCAACCTGACTGGGGAATAGTCCTGAAAAAGAAATTGCTGTGGTGTTAACGAAGGCAACCCATCTCTAAGCACACCTTTTAAGGTGTCTTTAAGCTCTGCTGCAAGTACAGACAAGCAATGACATTGTTGCTGGATGTGAAACAGCTCTTGAGTCCACAGGCCCAGTTTATGAATGCAGAGGAAGGGTGAAATGACTGGGCAGATTGCCTCTTCTCTTGCAGTCCACCTTCATATACATGCATGCTATGTTACAGCAGTGCTTTGAACCAAGTTAAAAAATGGGAGGAAATTATCCAGTAGTTGCAGGGAGAAGTGAAACAATAGCTGATTATTAGAGCTGTCATTTATCATAAGAGGTTGTTTAGAGACAAAGCTTCATCCTGAAGCTCTGATTTCTTCAGTTTCTGCATAAGTGAGTGATATGTGGATCTTTACTGTGAATAGTTGTCTTCATTAGAAGGAGATTGTAATTCACTATCATTTTACTAATTACCTCACTTGTGGCTTTCAGTGATCTTCAAGTCCCAATTTTAATCTTCTTACTAATTGTTGACTGCAAACGAAATAAAGTTATACAGCTTGCATAAGTTGCATAAGGATTCCCAGAGAGCACAAAGTTTGACTTGCACCATAGATCCAAACTGGAATAACCTGTTTTCCTGTACCATCATTTATCTTAAAGAAAAATTGGAATGGATTATATGAATACAGCTATGATACGAGGAAAGAACTATTTTTCCTATCAGTGTGATAAATAGTTATATTTTTACTTCTATGGGTTTGGATTTTTGGTTTGGTGTGGTTTCTTATTGTAAAAATATCTTCAAATGCTTAAGATTTTTAATTTATTTATTTATTTTTTTTAATATTAGGGTAAAATTATCTTCTTAGAGACAGTTGTTTGCATCTTAATTCCATTCAAATTATGTTTTTCTGCATTAGAAACATCTTCATTTTTTGACATTGCATATTTCATTTTTTGAAGTATCTGCCACTGGAACCAGTTGGATTGGAGAATTCTTCCAGAATTTGAAACATCATTTGTTTTCTTGATAACACCTGGAAAACAAAACATGGTTGTAAGTGCTATTCATTAAGCATTATATGTAGACACAGTTGAAGAGCCTTTAGTCATAGTCTTGGTAGAGCTCCTTAATAGGACTTCACTACGCTGCTGTATACAGGTCTCTCCATACTCATGTCTCTCAAAGCTTTTCTAGGACCGAATAAAGCCTCAGTACTTTCTCATTTTCAGTCTTTCATTTTTTTTTCCTGGGAATATCATCACTGCTTGTAATATCATCATGGAATTCAGTTTCATTGCCCCATCTTAAAGCTTCATAACTAGCACAGGTCATCCACACAGATATGAGTCACACAGAAATACATGCACTATGAACATCAGTGAAACTTTTTACAGCACCTTCCTAATGACAAATCTGAATTTACAGCTTGTCTTTTCAGGATAAATATCAGTTGAAAGAAACGGATATGCTTACTTCACAAAGATGTTAATGTGAGTATTTCTGAAGATGAGAAAAGAAACAGAACAGGATAAACCAAATATTTTAATTTTGTTTCCCTGTCCTGGTTTATCTGCTTCTTTTGAGTGATATTTGAGTCAAGAGACTCCTACCACATCAGAAAGGCTCTCTTGTCTCTCTAATTAGTTTCCATCTTCTGTGGTTGACCAGACTCCTATTGTTTGTTCCTTTGTGACCTGTGCTAGACTGTATGTTCCTGCTCTGGCAGAGGGGTTGGACTTGAAGATCAACAAGGTCCCTTCCAACCCCTAACACTCTATGATACCTGTGATATAGCAAAGAAAGCATGAACCACTAGTTTTCTTCCTTCCTGAGCAATCTCCAACTTTCCTTTCTCCTTAAAGTCTCAAAGTTCTGTCTTTTTTAAAATATGGACTTACTCTGCTTGTTCATATTCTGGAAAATTCCAACTCCCATGTTGCCAACACACTTAACTGGACAGTCTTTAAAGATTCAACATAATGATCTAGAGCTGTTCTTCTTTCTGAAGACGTAGGTCCTGCACACCTCAGACACTTCATATGGGTGAGGGTTTATTATTCTTGTAAATAATAGGCTTTACAGTTGTTGTGAGGTTTTTTGTTTTTGTTTGGTAGGGGTTTTTTTTTAAAGCAAAATAGTTCGTTATGTGTTCTGCAAAGTATCTTAAAATCCTTTAAGACACTCTTGAAGAATTAATCTTTCCCTTCAAAATCTAAAAGCACAAAACAGAGAAATGGTAAGAACAGGCTAAATTTTTATTTTATTTTATTTTATTTCTTTTTTCCTCATAGGGATATTTATATTCCCCTTTAGAAAACTGATATACATTTTGATGACAGAGCATTGTCACTTATCAATGTAGTATTTTCTCCAAATTTCTTTTTCTGAGCTGCCTTTCTCTCTAATTATTCAACTAACATAGTTCATCAGAAAAAGAGAAACATTAAATAAGCAAGCTGATTGAAAGAAATGGATTATATAATAAAGTATAAATTAATATTGGACTTAAATAATGAGAATAATTTTCTTTCAAATTGCAGTGCTTTTATTCATCAAAGGCAAAATAAAGTCTTTAACTTCTCATTTCTGAATACTGTAGATGAAAAAAATCTACAACTGCTCTCCACAGGACATCAGATCAAAACAAAACAAATTAACCATGAGGTTAGTTTTCAGTTAACAGCCAAAACTGTGGAGTTACAGATTATTTAAGCAAATGCAGTAGATATTTTAAAATTGTAAAACATAGCTTGTGTACTGTTTGCCTCATTATAAAATAATTAGTAAAACATAAAGTTCTACTGAGTTTTTTCAAAATATTTTTGTTAAAATTCAATTTTATTAAACATTGTTGGTTTGATGAGCTTGTCGAAGTGTTAGTGAAGTACGAAGGGGACAGAATCTGTTAGGATAGTGGCATCATTAAGGAATAGTGATCCCTTAAATCCATTTGCTAATCCAAAATCTTTATTAGGAGACAATTTAGTAGATTAAGGCAACTCAGAAATTAAAATCATTAGCAAAACCCCCTTGCAATAGATGAGTATCTATTCGTTTGGTGTTCGCAACTAGAACTCCTTTGTATGGAAGGTCATAATCAAGTGTTCACTGTCATGGGTCAGTGGCAGTCATAAGAAATGCAATTTCTGCTTTCATTTTTCCATAATATTTGACCTATTGCAGCAGATTATCCTTGGGGCTGATCAAGTAACCTTCAGTTTCTTGTTCTTTCCCAGACCAAACTTAATAAATGTATGTGTGTATAAGTCAGCTATTGAAGAATAAGACTTTAAAATTGTTTCACAAATAACTTCATAAAAAGGTGCAAAAATCTCTCAATGAAGGTTAGAATAATAAAGAAAAGTCTTGTCAAAGAGAATTTTAATGGGCTTCATCAACAAAGTCCAAAACTTTCATGCTTCCTAGTTGGCTATATCTGGAAACAAAACAATGTCCATCTTTCACTACCTGAAGGTTTCCTAGATGTCTAACTCTCTACTCATTATTGTCTGAGCTATATCCCATCTAGACCATATCTGGATTCAGCAAATGGGTGCTCTGACAAGTCATTAAGTTTAATATCCCTAACCATCCTCTTTCTGACAAAGAACTCTGCTGTGTAAGAGACCCCTTTGCTCTTGACGAATCTTCTCAAGATGACTGCTGAACTCTGGATCTGGAGCAAAGGACTGAAAGTGCTATCTGGGCACCTACCAGGTGTGCAGAGAGAAGCTCATATACAGATGCTATCATTTAAGTAAGTGATTGTAATTCTTCACTCAGCATGTCAGATTTTGGATTTATCTTCCTGAGGCAGAAGAGGTGCATCTGGGGCTTCTGTGGAGAAGTCAAGCATATAAGAAAGGCATTACAATACTACATTTATAAAAGCCTAAGGGCTTTACTGAATCCATCACATTTATCTTACTGTGCCAAACTGGTGATGAAACTAAAAGAATCACTGGGCTGGTGGAAAAAAGGGAGGGAATTAGTTTTTTTGAAGAGAACAGAAAGCTAAGAAGGCTCAGGTAGCTCCACTGCTTAGCTGTCTATTTCAGGTAATGCAAACAGTAATGAAAAGAAAGCAGTTGAAAATGTGAAGGTAATTTTAACACTGTGGTTCTTTTTCCAGGCTTTAGATTAACTAAGATAATTATGACAAGCCAGGACGCCATCGGCTTTCTTGGCCACCTGGACACATTGATGGCTCATATTCAGCCATTTGTCAACCAGCACCCCCAGGTCTTTCTCTGCCACACAGCTTTCCAGCCACTCTTACCCAAGCCTGTAGCATTGCAGGAGGTTGTTGTGGCCCAAGTGAAGGACCCAGCAGTTGGCCTTGTTGAAGCTCATACAATTAACCTTGGCCCATCAATCCGGACTGTCCATATCCCTATGCTGAGCCTTCCTACACTCAAACAGATCAACACTCTTACCCAGCTTGGTGTTGTTTGCAGACTCACTGAGGGTGAGCTTATGAGCTCCACTCATTTAATTCAGTGGAGTCCTAATGTCAAAAAACTTAATTTACTGAGTCCTGGTGACCTGACTGAGGTCTGTATCCACTGTGTTCACAAAAGTCTTGCAAGGAAGACACAAATATCAAACGACAAATCTATCATTTGTGCAGTATTAGACTGTAGAGACCTCAGTCATGGCAGTGGCCTCGTTTCTGGTTATGAGATATAAATGTGGTGTTATAGTCTTTTAATTTTGCAGCTGTAGCTTGTTTTGTATAGACAGGAAGAACTAACCCTGGTAGACTGTTTTGAGTAACCTTGGTTTGTAAAGATAAGAAGGCCTAACTATGAGCTAAGTGGGAACAGAGAGGAGCCTCCAGAGATAAGCTAAATCATACCAGTTCTGCAGTTGCTGGCTCAGCACAACCTTGCATTCTGAGCCAAAGGTAATGATACACTTTGAGGAAGACTGTGGGCCTTCCTCCAGAAGACCCTGGCCCACGACCACCAGACAGCAGTGCACAGGCATCAACGGGAGGAGACTTATGATAATGAGTTCCCAGAAATAATTATAATAACCACACCTATTCCCAGAATTAATTGTAATAACCCCTCCTTTGCCAATGAATATGTTTTTTTCTCATTATAAAGAATTGCTTGCTTTGAAGTACGATGTGCAATTTAGGAGTGATCCCGCTTGCACACAGCACCATAATAAACATGCCTACTTTATAACTTATCTTGGTTTGTACAGTTTGATTCCACACATCAGATACTGACTAAATCCACAACAAATGACACTCCTTATCTAGGAGAACAAGCATCAGTGCTGTCCAGCACATGGGGTAAATGGCTTCCTGAGGTTTTTCTAACAGAAGACAAGATGTTTCACTGATCATCATCATCATTTTATTTTCCAGTCATCAGTAGGACTCCATAGGTGTTGCACTCCGTAGTGATTCTGACCAGAAAATCCTTGTGCAATGAGAAGTCAGTGATTAAACTAAGAGTTAACCCAAGTGTGCCCAGACCTGTGCTGGGCTGGCCTGTGCTACATGTATAGCTTGGTTTTGAGTCTGTGTTGCACTGCACAATTTCCTCAGATGCGGGATAAACTCAGACAACTAATGTAACAGAGTAGCCTTCAAGTAGCTTCCACTTAATACCAGTGATTACATCACCTGTGTGGCCTTGCCTGTGTCTAAAAGTGTGGGAAAATATGCTCATGTGAACATCCTTTCTGTTTGACAGTGCAAGTGATGAATGGAGTTGTTTTCTTGTGAGAAAACCCTGTAATAGCCAGAATGAGCCAAATGGGTTAACCTCTTCTACAGATGGGGTCTGTGGAATGTACTGTTGATGGGTTGAGGGGAATTTGGTGCAGCACCAATTAGGGTTCCTACCCTAGGACGAGAGATTATCTATACTATTTTATCTTTCTCTATAGTGTTAGCTCTAATAAATAGCACTCTAAATGATACATTATCAAGTCTGAGTGCCTTTCTTATGGCGATCATTACAGACCTCCTGGTGCAAAACACATGTCTGGACTGAAAGGAGAAGCTTATTACTCCTATAATTAAATAAAACAAACTGAACATTTCTTTACTACATTTATATTGGTGTAACTACTTTGTAACAATTAATAATACTCTTCTCAACATACACCAAGGTATTTAAGAACCAAGGATCCCGGAGGCAGAGCAATTAAGGCATTGGTCTGTATAACCAGGAGCATGAATGTAAATTTCTTTTCGGTTTTGTGTTGAAAGCTGCCCTACATAGGGCAGGGAGGAGGGTGGAAGAGAAAGGAAATTGTAACCATTCCTGTTGGCCTCTTGTTCTGGTGTGGATACGATTTCCATTCTCAGTGCAGCACTGCAGCTACTCTGTAATAGAAGCAATTTGCTACCAGGGTAGCAGGAGGGGATAACAGACAAATAATAGTAGCAGTGATGTCTCCTCCCAGGCCTACTGAATTGATGAGAAGGCAGCATAAACCTTTCTGTTTGGGGCAGTTCATTAAGGCAGCATTCACTACATGCAGACATTTTGAAAGCAGGAGACACCTAGCTGCAAAGTATGAATTGTTTATTGGATGATACATATAATAGATGTTAAGGAAAAATGAGCAAGTAGGCTAGACACTAATGTGGCTTCCTAAACCCATTAAATCATACAAAGCATGTTTACTCTCCAGGCAGCTGTCATTCAGATAGAGAGGAGTCAAGCATCAACACATCGTTAGTGTTGCTGGGTTGCAGTATTCCAGATTGCTGTTTTAGTTCTTTAGCGATACATTTTTTTTTTCCCCTGTACTTTTCATTTTGAAAACTTGGTCAGAGAACTGCCCCTTTTTCAATAGTCTGACCTCTGTCTGAGACTCTCACTGTCTTTTCCTGATCTTTTATTGCTCCACTCCACAGACTTTTTTTCAGCTCTTTTTCAGAATTTATCAGGTTTCTCAGAAATTTAAGCCCTAGATGCACAGATGTGCTGCATGGAAGCCAGGTCTTGGACTCAGAGAGACAGACCCCTTGGGATGAAGAGAACAGGCAAAGGGATATGGCAGCTTCTGGCCAGGGCACACATCTATAATCAGTTCAGTGTCATGTCCCTGGGGAACATCTTTCACAGGGCTTGCAGCCTGCAGCAGTCCTTGCCCCCCTCCTCTTCTCTCACCAGTCAGCAAGATTGTAAACCAGTACTTTTTATAGACAGATTAGATAATAAAGGGAGTCTGACAAAGTTATCTTGGACAAAGACAGTTAATCACAGATACATGTTGTACAGGGACCACAGGGTCAGGCAAACCTTGGGCCTTTTTCAAAATGAAATCAGGAACTACTAATTGTTGTTTTTCTGTGGATTGTTTTTTGGTTTGGTTCTTTTTTTTTTTTTTTTTTTTTTATGGTGTTTTTTTATTTCTTTTCCAAGAGCATGTCATAAAATGGGCAAGTGCAACAAGTTACATTTTTGTCACATTTTTCTTAAGCAGTGCTCCCCACTTTTTAAGTGGAGGCAGGCAATAGCATTGGCAGCAGCCAATCCTCAGAAAATAGGACACTGTTCTTCTAACTTACCTTTTTAGACTGAACACTTTCCGCTGTTTGTTCTACTGAACCCTGAAGTCTTTTACCTGAGTTTTCAAAACATATGCATGTAGCAAAGCTTTTATCAAAAAAATCAGAAATGCTGCTTTTAAGATTAGGCATTATGGCAAACAGGTGTGAAATGAGGAAAGAGTTAACTGCTTCATCAGATCTTATACAAGTGAAGGGACAGTAGTTCTAATCAAATGCTCACAGGGTTTAGAGGCTATTCAGTTAAATCAAAATAACACAAACACAAAAATGAAGTTTCTGGTACTCCTGTTGTGATATCTGGTTTATTTCAGTCCTTAATAATGCAAGTTCCTGAATAACAACCTTGTGAGTTTATTGCTGTTTTCTGCTTGTTTCTGAATAGGTTGATCTGCAAGCTTAACTGTTTACAAGTCTCTATGTTACTCAGTCAAATGGTTCCTGAAAACAGCTTTTCAGGAATTATGTTTGATCACAGTTTATAAGCAAGAAAAGATTTGTAGGAGGAAATAATAAATTTAATGAGATCATCTGAAGTCATTAGAGAAAAAAAGTCATACAAGTTCTCTTATATGTCAAAAAGATTGTTTGCTGTTTGTATCTCCAGAAAAATCAATAGAAATCAATTAATAGAAAAAAATTTTACCTTCAACTACACCCCTTGTTTTGTTTGCATCCTTTAACCTATCATTGACACATCAAAAGTATTCCTGCTAATCAGAGTGTAAAAGTAGTTTATGATATTTAATTATTTCTTATTCTGGCTGGCTGCATATTAACTCTTCAGCAGAAATCTAGTATGTGTTAATATTGATTAATATATATAGACTATAGTTTTTAAATATCCTTGGAAAGATGCTATCTTGGAAGCAACATTCTTCCATGACATGGACATACTTCCTCATGTTCATAAGGACTCTCTGTTTTGTTCTCATATCAACCTTCTACAAAAGCAAAATGAATGTCTCTCTTCAAGTCAATTAATCTTCCACTTCTGAGACATGAGTGGGCAGAAGCACTCTTTTCTGAGTATATAACATCAATTTATATTACATCTCACAACTTTGTGAGTTAGGAAAATATAGCATCCTTATTTAATAGCCCAGGCAGCTAAACCAAGAGGAAGCTAAATAACTTTCTTAAGATTACAGAGAAGATATTTGGCAAAGTGAATATTTATTTTTCATACCTGATTCCCATCTTTTATGCACAAAATTATCCTTCCCTTCTGAAGCAAACAGTCTCAAAGGGAAGAAGTAACTGCAGAAAGGGTTTGGGGTTTTTTTGAGTGTATTTTAAACTCATTACATTGTCTTCTCAGTTTTTGATTTTCCATCTTGTTTTCACCTGTAAATCAATTAGATGACTTTCCCCTTTTCTACCATTCCAATAATATACTACTCTTCTTGATCAATATAACCACTCTTTTTCCTTCAGTATTAATTTTTTAAGGTATTTATTATTATTGTGACACAATGACTGCTCTTAAGAGAGTAAATGCTCTCTTTGCTTTGAAGTATTATACAGCTTTTCTTCTGTATCTAGTTTTTCTATTATATAAACCAATCCATTTAATTAATTTCTTCTCTGTATTCTAACTGGAGCAGGAACATATGTTTTAAAAATATTGCATTTCTTAGTGTATTATATACTGTTTTCTTCCCATGCTCATTATTTTCTAGAAGGACTCTGTCAGAAAGTATGTATATCTTCTGTAACCTTAAAAATAACAATAGTTTAAAAAATAGAAAAATTCCATGAGATGATGTTCAAGCCCAGTAAATTCATGAGAGTTTCACTAGAAAATACTTCTGAATACTCTGCTTAACATTAAATAATTCAGACATGATAGATTTTTCATTATTTATCTTTTGTGAGATTGCATCACCACTACATTCTTTTTTTTTTGTCTGTGTACTCTAAGCACTGGTTTTTTTATCACTGGTATTTCATCACAACAACTTCCACTTTCAGGATCACTATTTATCTCACTCTGTGTTTTTGGTACTCCCATTTTCCAATGCATGTGCAAGTGTAGTCTCTGTGACTGGTGGTGCAATGAGGCTGTGTTGTCCACGTCCTTGCTCAGGAGGATCTTTCTTAGCTCTGCCACTGCCTTACTCCAAGACTTTGAGCAAGTCACTTTATCTCTGTTTCTGGTCCTATTTTGCTCTGATTTCTTGGATATATTTGCTCTGGGAAAGGTATTTATGTCTCACAGTTTGTGATAGGGATACTAACTGCAACTGCTATGCTTGATGCTGATGCAGTAATTCCACTATTAACACCCCACCCCCCCACCCCCCACCCCGCGAAAACATTATTCAGAATGAAATGCCAAAGTGTCCTATTCCTTCAGTGAGAGAGTCTCTGGGTGCTTATCACCTTGCTTTCTGCTCTTGAAGCCAGGAAGAGCTTTGACACTGACTTCAATGAGAACAAGACCAGGGTTTAAATGAGCACCAATCCCTGTTATCACAATTCAAAAGCAAAAGTACAAGATCAAGAAGGAAAATGTTACCTTAACTGCACTTCCTTTAAATGCATATTTGCATATTTTCCTCTTACCTTTTTTAATTTTTTTTTATTTATATGTTAAGTTGACTTAGTTCCATGAAATTGTTGTTTTGTAATTAAAAGGGAAACAAATCTATACAGGTTGAAAAATCAAATCTTTTACTCCAAGAAACTTGTGCATAAAGCAGACTGTGCTATGGTATATCAAAGGATGAATACTGTTGGGGTTTTTTTGCCAAATTCTCTGATTCACTGTAATATAAAATTTTCTATTTTCTTTTTCTCCTTACCTTTGAAAATTTTCCCTCCCCTCCCTACCTCATCTTTTGATCATTGTGTTTGAACAATCAAAGTCTGCTGGGAGAATATTCATCATTAGCATTTTGAAACTTTCCTGTAAGATTAATAGAGCTCCATTATTTTGATGTTTCGCAATGAATTTATGTTTTAAAGAAAGGTGACCTGGTATAGGTTTATAAATCTACTCCTTTTGTTTTACTTATTTTTTTTAACCTCTGAGGACTTCAACCCTCTGTTAAAGCTTCAGATATTTCTCTTTAAGTGGGACACTAGTAGTTACTGCAACGTATTTTTTATAATTGCTGAAAGAGTGCCACAATTTGTCAAAAGCTGACCATCCACTGTTACTTTTCTATGTGAGCATGAATGATGGTCTGAACTAGAACCTGGGCAGAATCAAGGAAGACTATAAAGTCTTTGGGGTGCAAGTGAAAAGCATTAGTGCCCAAGTTATCTTTTCCTCCATTTTGCCAGTTAGAGGAAAGGGGCAGACAGAAATACAAGAATTATGAATATCAACTCCTGGGTACATGTCTGGTACCATTGTGAGTGTTTGGGGGTTTATAATAATGGGACATTCTTTGATGTCTATAACTTATTAGAGAATCCACCCTTCTCAAAGAGGCAAGGGAATCTTTGGCAGCAGGTTGGCCAACTTTGTGAGGTCTACTTTAAACTGAAAGATTTGGGGAGGGGTGTGGGAGAGTTGGTGGTGTCCAAGATGGCAATGCTCATGGCATCATATCCAACAGAGGAATAATCCAGGCCAACCAGAGCAGCAACTAATGCTCCTTAGATGCCTTCCAAGACAAGACCCAAAAGGCTAACCACCTCAAAGCTGCGCATGACTATGGTGGTTCCTCTTGATCCCCTCCAGGTAAATGGTCTTGCTCAAATTAAGTCTCTGAAATGCCTGCATATCAAGGCATGCAGCATAGGATGGCTGTGTACTTTTTAGGAAAGACAAATCAGCAAGGCAAGGTGATTGAGTTGCTCTTTATGTGATAGAGCAACTGGAATTTATCAAGCTCTACCTAGAGGGGTATGAAGAACGTGTTGAAAGCTTATGGGTAAGAATTAAGAGGAAGGTTAATATGAGTGACACTGTTGCAGGTGTTTACTACAAACCACCTGACCAGGGAGAGGATGTCGATGAGGCCTTCTACAAAGAGCTAGAAGTAACCTCAAGATCACATGCCTTGGTGCTCATGAGGGACTTTAGTCACCCTGATATTTGTTGGAAAGGTAACACAGCAAAGCACACACAGTCCAGGACATTCCTGCAGTGCATTGAGGATAACTCTTTTGACACAGGTGGTGGAGGAGCTAAAAAGAGGTCTGCTGCTAGACCCTGTACAAACAAACAAAGAAGGTCTTCTTGGGGACATGAAAGCTGGGGGAAGCCTTGGTTGTAGTGACCATGTGATGGTGGAATTCAGAATCATGTGAGGAAGAAACAGGGTGATAAATAGGATTGCAGCCCTGGACTTCAGGAGGTCTAACTTTGACCTCTTCAAAGATCTACTTGGAGGAATTCCATTGGTTATGGAATTCTAGAAGGTAGAGGGAGGCAAGAGAGCTGATTATTATTCTATCACCACTTCCTCCAAGCTCAAGATTGGTGCATTTTTTACAAGTAAAAAATGAAGTAGAGGAAGCAAGAACCTTGCAAGGATGAGGAAGGAGCTTCTGGAAAAACTCAAATGCAAGATGGAGTTTACAGAATGTGGAAAAAGGAACACTGTCAGGGTATGTAGGGATGCAAGAAGAAAGGCCAAGGCCCTCCTGGAATTAAATCTGGCAAATAATGTAAAATACAAGAAGGGCTTCTTCAAGTGCCTAGGTAACAAAAGGAAGACTAAGGAAAATGGGGGGCAGCTGTTGAATGAGATGGGTGCTCTGGTGATGGAGGATACAGAGAGGTTGTAGGTGTTGAATGCTGCCTTTGCTTCAGTCTTTACGGCTAAGAATGACCCTCAGGAATCCCAGTCCCTGGAGGTAAGAATATCTAGAGGAAGGGTCTCCCTTGGTCAATGAGATCATTTAGGCAACTTAGACACCCACAAATCCATGGTCCCTGATGGGATGCACCCACGAGTGCTGCAGGAGATGGCTGATGTTATTACTGTGCCACTCTCTATCAGAGAGAACAGGAGAGGTGACAAACTATCTTGAAGCACCCAGTGCCACGCTGTATTTGGTTACAGTTACTATTAAATTTCAAGTTTTATCATAGAATGAGAGGAAACCATTTTTTTAAACAGCTCCACTATCAATTATTTCTTGATGAAAAGAAGTTTTGTGTTTTGTTTTGGTTTTTTTTTTTTACTTTTCAGTACACAGGTTGGCTGCTAGTTTTTAAAAGCCATTACTGTTATCAAGAATATAGTTCAAAATATTTAATTTTCAGTATGTACGTAATATTAGGAGGTACCTGTGTACTTGCAAAGTGAGGTCATAAGTGAGGGAGC
This sequence comes from Ceryle rudis, assembly GCA_033439905.1. Classification (NCBI taxonomy): domain Eukaryota; kingdom Metazoa; phylum Chordata; class Aves; order Coraciiformes; family Cerylidae; genus Ceryle; species Ceryle rudis. Next base: position 46,883 of record JAAGNO010009430.1, on the reverse strand, counting down.
TAATCCCCTATGAGTGATCTAAGTAATGTTGTTTTCAAATTCTGATCAACTAAGGAGACAGTACTGTATTTCTTTTTCCAGATTCATTGGGAAAGTGATAGATTTTGTTTGCTCTAATAACTCATGAGACAAATTATAATCAGACTCCTGTGGTGTCTTTATCCAGTGTGAGGTAACCTAGTAACACAAGATATTGAATGGGAGTGCATGGTACAAACCATTCCTGGTAAAGAATTATGTGGAGGAAAAAAAACACTACTAAGACTTAAGATAATTATCAGAACTCCTCGAATTATGATTTCTCTTCCACAAAAAAACACAGCCATTTATGGTTGGTTACCCAACAGAACAGATATTCTAATTAAAACAGATTTCAAAATGGAAATACTGTACATCAGCAGTATAAATTTCTTGTTTTATCTTTCTTTTTCTCTTCCCTTTACTTCTAAGTCAACAGATGTGTGTCTGAAGCATGATTGCTTAATAACAGTTCTGAAACACAGATGGGACTTGAAGGTTTTTATTTTTACCAAGTCAAAGAAAGAAAATACATCAGGTATACTGCATGTGCAATCTCCACTGAAATGAGCTCATAATGGATCCTAACCATAAGCTCTGAATATGCCTAACGGAGGCAATAGTTTGAATCTTAAATAATAAAACAGGAGTTCTTCACTTCTCTTTAATCCCCTCTGGGAAGCCCAGCTAATTAAAGCTGTTTATTACAACTCGATCAAAAAGCCTAAATTCTATGTGTCCTACATCTAGCTACTACAATATTCTCTGTCATTGAACCCTCACGAGGCCCTGAAGACTTTGACTTGGTAATGCAGCCATCAAAGAGATAGACTAACTCACTCTTTAGTCAAAGCTGTTTGTTTCAAGGTGCAATGCAAAACATGCTCTAGTCTGCAGTCTATTTCCTCCTTAACTTTAACCCGAAAACCTCCTTATCATACTTAATTTAGCATTTGAATCAAATTAATTATTTTGTCACAAGACTGGTGTGGAGGATGTGAATTTCTTATTTAACATGAACATTAATTAATGCAGTGGAATGCTGTCTTTTAGCAGCTGCTGTTATAATTTATATACTCCAACTGAGTAAATAAATGTTCACACAGCCACGCACATGCGCACACACAGAGTCATGAAACATCAGGATGCAGTGAATTGGGAAGGATGATTCACAAGTCAAACAGAAAAGGGAAATGAGTTTTTATAGCTGCATTTCTGTCTTTATTATGAGGAGAAAAAATTTGCACTAAGACAGCTTTACTGTATGTACATTATTCAAAGAGAAGGTCATTGCTGATGAACATTTTTTTACCTGTACTTGTTAAGTATTAACCAAAACTATGACCATTATGAGTTTAAGCTTAAAAAAATAAAAAAATTTAATTTGTCTACATTTTATTTGGCTCATCTGAAAGCTCACACTGGAAACAGTACTGATTCCAATCTAAGGTTATAAAAGAAAATAAAATCATTCATCTGTGAGCAATTCAGAAACTTTTTGCTACAAGGTCTCCACACTGTAAGAAAATCCTGTATCGAATTATAAACAGGGACAGAGAGAACCCAGAAATTATGACCTAGAGAGGGAGAATTAATCTTAACCTGTTCTAAGAGCCTCGCTATTTTCTACCTCAAACCTTGTGTGGTGATAAGGCCTGGAAAGACCTGGCTGGAGGGAAGAAGTGTTGATTGCTCCCAACGTCTCTGTGCCCCCCCACCCCCTTTGGCTCCTTGCAGATATGCTTTAACAAAAGGAAGAGATAAATTCTGCATAGGTGGGACTCTGTCTTTTCTTTAGTTAAGTGCTCCTGCTGACTACGACATGGGGGAGGTGGACGGCAGGCGCCACATTACTTCCAGCTTATGGGGCTCTTGCAAATCAACGCCACTTCCCGTGGAAATTGTTTTGTTATTGTTCCTCAGAGTCATTGTGACTGTGCCCCCGGCGGCCCTGCCGTGCAGGGACAGCCTCTTTCGGAGGACCACAAAGATTCACCTCCCTCGCTGTCCACTGAGTGGGACGAGACACCTGTATTTAACTGCCTTTTATCTCACAAAACACAATCAAAAATTATAAAATACCTAACCACGGAGAAACTCCTATCTTGAAATTCAAGCTAAGAGAATGTGTGCATTTTTTAAATCAGATTTTTTTTAGTGTTGGACAGCTGAAAGAAGTAAGATTTCATTCAGTGTAAGATTCATGTGGCTTCTGCCTGTATCATACAGGGTATTGTACCAGATAGTTTTAAATGTCAATTGCTGCCACTTTACATTAAAGATAAAGCTTCCAAATGAAGTCTTAATGCCTTTATTGTTGACAGCCACAAAAAAAGCCAGATGATTTTAGCCAACTTAAATATCTCCCATAGTAGCTTCTCTTTTAAAAGGGTATGTGGATTTAATTTCCCCATTTTCACAAAAGTTTAAACCACCCATGTGACACAGAAAGTCCTGTACACATGTTGAAGGCTTTGTAATTTTTTTTTAAATTAAATTCATCCAAAATACAATCAACTCACTGCTATATATGTTATAACTGCGTGGAAGCACATGCAAACATCTTGATTTTAAAAATAAAAATAACCCCTGAATTCAAGAAGAACAGACACTGGAATAATTTTTTTGTGCTCTTACATAAGAGGTCTGTCTTCTCCCTAATGACAGAATAACCTGTTACCTCCACAAAAAAGCTTAACATACTGTAGGTGTGCAGTGAAAGCCATCAGCCCTGATTCACACCTCACTGTAAGCTTTCTGCCACCCGGTCAGAAGTGTGTCAAGACCAGAGATAAAGTACTGCTTGTCCTCATTCTCTCACTGTATTGTTTTGAAACTTCCACTGCACAATCAGACAAACATATTCATCTGCATTTGTCACTCAGAGAGCTCTATGGAAAGGCCTCAGTAATATGCCAGGACTTCCCAAGAGAATCCTCTACCCTTCTGCTACATGGGCATTAATGTTAATCCTCTGAGGCTTTTTATGTAATCCTTGCCATGTCTTTGTTTTTCCCACTTCACCCAAGAACACCTGAGGCTCTCTCTGTGCAGCTGTTCTGCTTCCTTTGCAAATACGTTGGTGTTAAATTTCCTCCACAGTTTGATATTATCATTCTGTAACTGATAGTGGCAGGCTGAGGGGAAGAGTCATTCACTTCCTCACTGGAACTCAGTCTCATGTTTCAACAGACAGGGAATACTGGTGTTCATGGACCACAACCACCAGCATCTTAGGGCAAGCAGATAAAAAAGATGATTTAAATTCTCCTTTTTTTTCAAATCTCACTTTTCGAGTGTAATTTTCATGTTAGCAACAGATTTTTCTTGGTTTACATTTGTAATATGATCTGTTAAGGCAAATCTCATAACATTGCTATGGTTGCAGTGAGTTTTTCTGTGTTTTAAGTTATTTTTTTGTCCCTCATTTTAGCCATATTTAAATACATAGTGGTAGACTATTTAGTGAATTTGTATAATCCCTAGGAGAACATAATATCTTGTTCTGTCCCTGAAGGCCATACAGTAGATATACTGATTTACTAATATGTCCCCTGACAAAAGGACATTTTAGTTTCAGAGCTGTTTTGTAACAGAATACTTCTTTTCCAATTTCATTCCCTTGACATTGCTTACATGCCACAGTTAAACAACAAAGCTTTAATCTATGTCAAAATACTTCACCATAGAAAAAAAAGCATGAACATCAGAGAATCTACACATTAAATTATAGTGAACACAATGAGAAATGCTACAATGCATGATTCTACCTTTATTAAAATACAATTTGGGCTAAGTAAATCAGTATATGTTTTCAGAATTTCTATCCTGACAGATGACATTCATACTGGAATGACAGAAGATGGATAAGAAATCGAGGATCAACTCCAAAGCTGTAAAAGAAAGAAATAATTTTCAGTAGTTATAATTGGAAAGTCTTCTGTGGTCTATGAATCCATATTCTGACTGATCTAGGAAAAAGCACTGCAATTTGTGCAGCTTGCAGAGGGTAGAAATTTGTCTTTTTAATTCCAGATAATGAGGTATTAATTCTCAATAAAGATTGTTATTTTTTTTTTTTTTTTGTTAAAGAGTTGGAGAAGTAGAATACAAATTGACAAAAATAAGTGTGCTAGAATGAAACAACTTCAGGAAAAAAATACTCAGGATGGAATTTCAGTTTTTATGCTTTTGAGTTCAAATATACCCTCTCAGAATTAATAATGTAATCAAATATAAGGGATTGAATGCCTTCTGCAGTTCTCAATGACTGGAATGCTTTATAAAAACTTTTCAAAATAGATTATCTCTGATTCTATCTTTTTCTTTTCCCACTCTTCCCTTTTCCTCATATACATCTTTATTTTATTTTTCTCCACCTTCTGTTGTTTGTACATAGGAGATTATGATAAATGTAGCTAATTTTTTTCTGCTTTATGACAGGGTAGGAAAATAACACACTCTAATCTTTTCTAAAACAAAGCTGTGATGTAGTAATCTGTTCTGATAATTATTTGTCTCCAGTTCTGTAAAGCTTTACCATTAACTTTAATAGCAATAATGCTGTTACTTATATTTATTCTACAATAATATTGACTGTATTGGTAATAGTGCAGATATTTGCCAAGATTTCAGCAGTGGAAGGGATAATTTACAATTCTAGTATGCAGGGAAAGGCAACAACTTGCTATAGCAAACCAAAAAAAATGATGGCAACTTACAGTAAATAAAGTGGGCAGAGAAAGGTGTTATATACTCTGTCCATGATCGCAAACATTTAACAGTCTATATAAATACCATAGCAAGTGAAAGCATTGAGAGACTATATAAGAGAAGTTAGTAAAGTGTTTCTCTGAGTATTTTAAAGCAAAATCTCACTTGTAGGGAGACACAGAGAGGACACTGATACGTGTTTTAACATCTGAAAGGCAAGAAACAAAGGCTGGGAATTGATTGACTAGCTGGTAATTGGTCTATTGCTCTAGATACAATTAATTTTTTTCAGGGCACAGCAAAGAGAGTAGAAAATGAAATGGAAGATAATAAAGGCCTGAAAAGGCAGGAGAGATGGCAATGAAAAGATTCATTTTATTAATGACATGCAGAAAAATAGCATCATCTAAAGATTGAAGAAATCAGGCATAATGTCTAAGCAGTAAGTTTGAATTGACAAGATGTTGATGGTGTTCACAGTATCTACAAAATGAGGGAGAAGAAGTGTCTCAGAATGAAGTTCAGGAATCTTGATTTGACCCTGAATAGAAATTTTAGCTCAAGACACAGGAAGTCAGACCCAGAGAAGGACAGAAACTGGATGAATATGTATAAGTGAAAATGAAGTTTGAAAGGAAACTAGGATTCCAGAAAGTAATCTTAGTGATCTACTGCAGACATTTTTGGGGTACCTTGAGTAAAATTTGAAGAGACACTTGAAATGGTATCAGAATTATGCGGGGTAGGACTGAAACATAGAATCTACGAGAAAGACAAAATATTACAATAAAATGTTAGCTTGTGGGCTCAAGGTCATCTAATGGACTACAAAAAGCAAGGGTAGAATATTGATTCTGAACTTCGCCCAGCAGAAAGTTATGAAAGACATCGAACAGAGACAAAGGCTTTGTAATAGGATAGGTTTTTCTGTTTTTTCCCAGACATGAGAGAAAAAAAAAAAAAAAAGTACTTAAATGTTTTCAAATTTACCCACAGGCAACCATAAAGTATGATTTAAGTTAAAGAAAGAAGGAAACACAATGAGAAAATAAAATAATAATATTATATATAATTTAATTCCACTGGAATAACATTTCTGATTGTCCCTCCTGTTCCTAACCATATTTTGAGATAAATCCCATTCCACAGACACACTCTATGCTCTATCATTTACTGAAGATTTTAATAAAATCATAGAATCTTAGAATGCTTTGGACTGGAAGAGACCTTTAAAGGTCATCTAGTCCAATATCCCTGAAGTGAGCAGGAACATCTTCAACTAAATCAGGTTGCTCAGAGCCCCCTCCATCCTGACCTTGACTATTTCCAGGGATGGGGCATCCACCACCACCACTTCTGTGGGCAACCTGTTCCAGTGTTCCACTACCCTCATTGTAAAAAAATATATTTGTTATATCTAGTCTAAATCTGACATTTTTTAGTTTAAGACCATTATCCCTTTTTCCTTTTGCAACAGGCCCTGCTAAAAGGATTATTCTCATCTTTCCTGTAGGCCCCCTTTAAGTACTGAAAGGCTGCAATAATGTCTCCTCAGAGCCTTGTCTCTTCTCAAGGTTGAACAACCCCAATTCTCTCAGCCTTTCCTCATAGTAGAGGTGTTCCATCCCCCTGATAATTTTTGTGGCTTCCCTCTGGACCTGCTTTGACAGGTTCATGTTTTTCTTGTGTTGAGGGCTCCAGACCTGGACAGAGTACTACAGATGAGGTTTTACCAGAGTGGAGTAGAGGCAGAGAATCACCTCCCTTGACCTGCTTGCCACACTTCTTTTGATGCAGCCCAGGATATGGTTAGTTTTCTGAGTTGTGAGTGCGCATTTTCAGCTCATGTCTAGCTTTTCATCTGCCAGTACTCTCATGTCCTCTGCAGGGCTGCTCTAAATCCCTTCATCCTCCAGCCTATATTGATAGCAGGGATTTGCCCTGATCCAGGTGCTAGAGCTTAACACTTGTGCTTGCTGAACATCATGAGGTACACACTGATTCACTTCTTATTTTCATGTCTTCTACTGGAGACTCTTTTTATAAAGTAACTAGACCAGTTTATAAATTCTGAATCTCAAAAATATTTTATTTTTTCTTTCTAGTAAAATAAATTTTATTTCAATGAGCATGAAGTCTAACACTAAGATTTTGTGTAAAAAAATGGTCTTGAAAGCTGAACTTTTATTGAGCTTCAAGAGGAAGCTGTGAGCTTGTGTTTGTAAAACAGGGTAGTATATCTGGATTACTTATATCATGCAGGTTTCATTATCTTGAAACCTGTGTGGCAGGAAATAGATTTATTGTTGGTTTTGAATGACTGGCTTGCCAAGTTCCTACCATGGCTATGACTGCTGCATACTTGGTCATGTAGTATTTCTGTTCTTGAGCAAAATGTCTCTAGTCTCTGCTATTTTTGCTTCGTTATGAAGGTGCAAATGACCTGTGAGTGCTTCAGCCCCGGCAACCTTTGTTGTCTCCACAGATTCATTCTGGTTTACCAAAATGTTTCTTGTTCTGGGAGATGTAAAAAGAGATGTAGTCTTAGAAGTGATGAATAATGGAGTATGATCACTTCATTTGATTTGCTAGCAGCACTGCTGTTACTGCTGTTGGTCATCATAGCTTCCAGATCTTTCTTCAGATTGGCTTCCCAGCCCCTCAGTGCCCAAACTATAGCACTGTCAGGCGGTCCCTGCATTTGTCCTTTTTGAATTGCATAATGTTTCAGTCCATTCCCATGGTTTGCCTAGGTCTCCCTTAATGGCAGACCTACTTTCCAAGTATAACAATTGGTCCTTCCAATTTGGTGTTGTCTGCAAAGCTGATGAACAAAGACTCATTGCCTCCATGCTCCTGTTATAAATGTCTGAAATAGGACAGGCTCCAGGAGGGAGCATGGTGGTACCCCGATTGCTACTCAGCTCCAAAGTACAGCCTATTAACCTCCACCCTCTAAGTGTGATCATTCAGTTTTCTCCATTTAGTACATCTGTGCCTTTTATATGATTTAGGTATAATGGTTCATGAACAGTTGTGTCGTCCGCATTACACCTTTTGGCACATTTGTCCTCAGCTGTGTTTTGCTCCAGTTCCATTTCCTTAAAGATGCACCAATGAATCTATTTTATTTGCTTTGCAATCTTTTCTCTTTCCTTCTGTGCCCATAGCATGTCTTTTTCACTTATGGAAGGCTAAATGTTTTTGTTTTCTTTGAACAACTTCCCAAATGTGCAGTGCCAGTAGCAAGTTTTCAGGTATCTGTAACCTTAAAAATAACTAGGTCTTAAAGGAGCATGGCTACCTCACTCTTTCCCTACTCTTGAACCTTATTCAATGCAAAGCCTTTTCTGTTTCTGTTCCAGCCAAACTGTATGAATGTATTTAAGCTTGCAGAAGTTCCTAGAAAATTTTTATGCAAAAGGGAGGTTTCACAGTGATATGTAAATAATTCTCCATACAGTTTCCACACCTAGTACAAAATGGCTTTAAGCAATGCTTGAATGTTGCTTCCCTATCTGCTTTGCACCAGCATAGTCCAAACAGTGCCGACATTTGACTCTTGTCTGGCTGAAGCTCACAAATAGAGTTGTACCTTCCAGTCATTTACCAGGCCTTCTGGGACCAGACATTAGACAGGCGTCTGGTACCCAGTCTTCTTTTAAGTAGATCACTGATAGGCTGACTTTTCCCTAAAGCTATCAGCCTTCCTTCTTTGATTTCCAAATTCCAGATTTCCTTACACAACAATTCTAATTCTGTATTGTAAGCAGGGATTATGCAAAATGCTCTCATGCTCCATGCCACTGAATTAGAAAGGCAGCCCTTTATCAACTTGAATACTATCTACTTCCCTGAAGTGTAATACAAGCAATGGAAAGTGGTAGGAAGAAGAAGGAAGAGAGAGAAAGGGAAAGGAGGGAAGGAGAGAAAGAATTTTATGTTTTTACAGCATGCTATGAAAATACAGCCTGGCAGTTTTAACAAAATGAAAATCGGGAGCACTGAGCTCTATTTTGGTTAAGGATTGCATCTTCACAGTGCTGTAATCTGAATCTATTCCAGATAAAATTGTTCTTTTGTAAAACCCACTACTTGCAAAATGTTAAACATTTCATATTCAGAGAGACATTTTCTCTAAAGGGAAACCAATGTATTTTTAAGGAACTGTACTTTGAAGACTTGAGTGTTTTTCAGGGCATTTGAGGCATAGAAATTACAGCACTAGCAGCAGCTCGTGAGAATCACAACAGGCAGTAATGCTAGGATGGTTAGTGCTCTGTTGTTGCTATGTAAAGACTGACCATTTTTGTGAAATTATAAGGAACACTGCTTTAGTTTATATTTTTCTGAACTTCATTTTTCTTCAGGCAATTATATTTTAAGTGGAGAAAATGTCTTAAAAGTAGTCAGCTACAAAATTGCCGGAGTAAATCATTTACATAACATTCAATGTTATATCCAGCAAGGAAAGGATGGTAAACCTAAAGAACACTGATATATCAGCTACATCAAATACTTAGTTAAACATCATAGTTTCATTTAAAGTATGCATGGCACACAGGATATACATGTGTGTACTTATAAAAATATTATTTCTAACAACCTTATATATGTACAGGGTAAATAAGGTCTGGAAAGCTAACCAATTATAAGACAGCAACATGAAAGTATTAAAGCATTATTCATTGTACAGAAACAATGTACAACCAGTCTGTAGTATATTTAGGTTTTTTTCTTTCAGGTCTTTGTGATTGAAAAGCTAATCAAAATGATCAATGCATTTTTCTTTGAGAGCTCAGTATGATTTGAGCAGTGCTGTGTTTGTGTGGCAAACAGGGAACACACATATAAGATAATACATGTTTAGATTTTATTTTTCTGTAATTATTTTTACGTAAGGAAATAATTTTCCTTACAGAAATGCATGCATGTGGCTGTAGATGGCATAGCAGTATAATTCACTGTGTTACCTCATGTTACATACTTTGACATATATTGTCTTTTATTTCTAAACAATGAGGGAAACATTTAAAAATGCAAGAGAAATATGTTTCCTGAGTTGATTCCCATAATCTCTGTCACAGCTAGCAGAAAACTGGGGGGTTTGTCTCTAACTAGGACAGCAGAGGTTATTATTATATAGTGTGATCATTTCCTCATTACATATGATCAATTTCTACATATTCACTTGCAAAAATTAAACTCTTGGAAGGAACAATTTATATAGGTAAAATTTCTAATATTTCTAAAATTTCTATATAGGTAAAAATCTCTATATGTAAA
>JAAGNO010009430.1:16843-27270 GCA_033439905.1 Ceryle rudis | reverse complement strand
GGACGCAGTACTCCAGGTGAGGTCTCACTAGGGCAGAGTAGAGGGGGAGCAGAACCTCCCTTGATCTGTTGGACACGCTCTTCTTAATGCACCCCAGGATACCATTGGCCTTCCCGGCCACAAGGGCACATTGTGGCTCCATGGAGAACTTGTTGTCTACCAGGACAAGTCCTAAGTCCTTCTCCACAGGGCTGCTCTCCAATTATTATTATATTAAATATGAATTATATTATTGAACAGGTTTATTGGCAGGACTTCTGACCCCATGGAGGACCCATGCTAGAGCCATCTGTTCCTGAAGTATTTGTGACTCTGCAGAATGGACCTACACTGGAGAAGTTTGTGAAGACCTGTAGTCCCTGGGAAGGACTCACATTGGAGAAGTTCATAGAGAACTGTCTGCTGTGGGAGGGACACTGTGCTGAAGCAGGGGAAGAGTGTGAGGAGTCCTTGCTTTGAGGAGGAAGGGGTGGCAGAAACAAGTGTGATGAACTTTGAGACAGAGAAGTCCACCCCAGGAAGAAGAGAGCTATGGGGGCAAGGTGTTTTGAGATTTATTTTTATTTCTTCTTACCCTACTCTGATTGGCCAGTAATAAAATAATTTCCTCAAGTCAAGACAGTTTAGCCTGTGACAGTAATTGATGAATCAAGTCCCTCTCTTTATCTTGACCTGTGAGTCTTTCATCATATATTTCTTCCCATGTCCAACAGAGGATGGAAATCATAGAGTGGCTTTAGTGGGCATCTGCTGTCTAGCCAGGGTCAATCCACCACGAGTTTTCATTGGTTAATTACATGGGTCTTAATTAAGTACAAATTGATCGGTTTTTGTCACAGTTTAGGGTCAGGGCAGCCCCTTAGACCAATAACAGACGCTCTCTGTTAATGCCCTTCTCCCCAAAGGGGAAGAGAAAGGGAATAAGGGAGAGAGACTTAGTGATTAGAAAAGGAAACTAAAACATGCAACATGAGTCTCTGGCATGGGATTGCATCAGGGTTTACTACTTGTCTGTCACCATAAATCACCTGTTGCACAGCTAATTCTCTCAGGTACTTGATACCTTTTTTCATGGTGGTCCATTTGCTTGGGTGGCATTCAATGTCCTCCTTATAGGGGTACTTGGATTTTACAGCTGACAAGAGTCGCCTCCAGAGACTCATAGTGTTGCTCTTTCTTGCAGGCTCTTGATCAATGCCTCCATCTGTGACCAGGGATCCCAACTGCCTGGCTTCTCTGCCATCCAGTTTGATGGACTTTGACCCAGTAACCCAGCATCGGAGTAGCCAAGTGGTCAGTGGCTCACCTTCGTGATGGCTACAGTCCTCTCTCAGATTTCTCAGCTTCTTCACAGATAAAGGTTTGGTCGTAACCTCTGCATCTGATGACCCCACATCTGATAGGTTTGCTCTAGAAGGACCTGCTCCATTGTCATCTGACCACACTAGGCGATCTGTTTTTGTTAGGAGTTTCTTTCCACTTGCAGGGGCATCAGGCTTTGTACCTGTTTCTGACTCATACTCTGATTTAGCTTGGGAAAGACGCTCTCCCTGCTCCATCACTGGACTTCATTGTTTTGTTTGTTTTCTTTTCCTCACAGGAGCAACTTGTACAGTTGCAGATTGAGAGGGAGTGGCCACAGTAGCTGTCAGTGTAGCTGCCGGCTTTGCTGCTGGACTTGGAACAGTTTCAGTGCATGTTGTGGGAGTTGGAGCAGCAGCAGCACTTGTTTTGAGAACCGGAGCAGCAGCGCAGGGCTCGTGGGGGGAGCCTACGGAGTATGAGAAGCTGCGGTGCTTGTTTTTGAAGCAGCAGCAGCAGGGCTTTTTGGGGGAGCCTGCTGACTCCGAGTAGGTGCGGTGCTTGGGTTTGGGGTTGGCGAAACAGCAGGGCTTGTTGGGGGGGGCCTGAGGAGCACGAACAGTCACGGAGCATTTCCTGAGTATCATAGAACCTTGTGAAGTCTGGATAACTACAGAGCGTATTATGGAACCTCGCAGGGAAGCGGCACACACTCTACGTTTATGGTAGCTGCCTGACCAGTGTAACTGCACTGATGACTGATCTGACACCACCCAGTAAAGGCATTAGAAAATCATAACAACGGTCATATGATATTTTGGTGATAACCATGTCCACAATCATCACAATTTAACGGAGTTCTACAATGTGGTGGAATCAGATTAGCATACAGGGGAGCCATGTAACTTCCCAAGGTAAAACCAAAAGTATTTCTAGTTATGAAATCCACTATGTAATGCCCGTAGTACAGAGACGCACCTGCTGCCCAACATAAATCTGAGATAAATACCACAGGAAAGCAGTGGCTTTCTCCCAGCACCCAAAACTGAGAGCTTTCAGATAAACAGTGAGAATGACCAAACAATAACATAACGCATACAGCACATAAGGGAACAGTACAGCATTCAACTCAGAAAGAAATGCTAAAACATCATTTAAGCAGTCTGGTTTAGTTTCAAATTCTTAAAGACGCTCAGAAAAAAAAAAAGGTGATACTCTGTCAAGTGAGTGAACCAGAATTTGAACTATTCAGACAATTTGTCAGAGCTCTGATAGCGCCCCATGTTGGGCACCAATAGATCTGTCACAGTTTAGGGTCAGGGCAGCCCCTTAGACCTATAACAGACACTCTCTGTTAAACCCCCTCTCTCCCCAAGGGGGAAGAGAAAGGGAATAAGGGAAAGACACTTAGCAATTAGAAAAAGAAACTAGAACATCCTTAATTAAAATGAAAACAATATTAATAAAAATGGAATATATACAAATATATACAAAACCAGTATCAAACCCAACCCCCGCTGATGGTAATCACATCACCGTCACCACTGATGCTGTGGAGCAGGCACTGGGGGACTCCCAGACTGGGCCCCACAGCAGATGAGAGCTGTGTTTAGGAGCTGGATTCTGGCACCGGATTCAGGAACACACAGGTTGGGATCAAAGGCAGAATAGACAGACTCCTCCTTGGATGCTCTAAGGAAGGAACCAAAAGAGGACCTGAGCCAAGCTAAGCAAAGGTGGCAAAGCAGTCCAAGAGGGGAGAAGAGACTGGGAGCCCCTGGAGAGAGCAAGCTATAGACCCTCCAGATCCCTCAGCTTTATACCGGATATGACGTATATGGGATGGAATACCTCATTGGTCAGTTTGGGGTCACCTGCCCTGTCCACTGCTCCCGGCAGGTGCAGCCTTTCACTTTCCTGCACCTCCCAATGTGGTACACAAGATCCAGCAGTGGCCTTGGTCTGCACCCAATCCTTGGTAGTAACTCTAACCATGGGGTGTTATCACTGCTGGTAGCAGACACTGTGAAAACAGGCTGCTGACTTCAGAAAGTGTAGTAGTGTAGTTAGTTAGAAGAACTTAGGTGAAAAGTAAAATCACTGAACAGAATTAGTTCTGATCTCACTCAAACCAGGACAGTTTTACAGGAGGAAATGATTAGTACTGTATCCAGAAGGAACAGGCAGATTTTCCACCCAGGATGCTAATTGGTGCATTTAAGCGTACAAACTGGCCTGTGAACAGCAGGCAGCTGTCTTGGGAGATTCTCTAGAGCTCTTCACAGTTCCCAGATGGAGGGCTTCTTGAAACAGTCAGTCAAGGACTTTATTTTGTATGTGGCTTGGAGTTCAGTCACCTGGTTTCAGATGCATCTGCTATTTCAAACCAGTCTATTTTCATGTCTGAAGATAGACTCATTTGGACATTTCTAGACCACCTATGGAATTAATGACATAATGCACTGGGTGTGTATTTAGGCACAGTCCTGATATGAAGCTACTCTACAATTCTAACTATAGAACAGTCTTGGTTTTCATACTTAAATCTCTGTTATAACGTAAGTCCCATAGCTTCTGCCACACTAAACTTTTTGGCTTTGGAAATAGAGCAATGACTTTCTGTCATGGAGCTGATTTAAGGCAAAAAGGCATCCATTTACATTCCCAAACAATATTTTATCACTTGTCCTTCAAAATATATCTCAGAGGCATTTGACTTCTTATTGCTTATAAATACAATCAGCACTAGCTGTGATTTTAGTTACCTTTAAACTGGTTGCTGAAAATGTCACTGATGCTCTTTTATATCTGTCATGGTTTAGACCCAGCCAGGAGCTGAGCACCATGTAGCTTTTCATTCACACCTTCCCCTCTGGCTAGATGGGAAGGACAATGGGAAGAAAAAGGCAAAACCCCATAGGTTGAGATAAGGATAATTTAACAGAACAATTCAGGAGAAGAAACGACAATAATAAAATGAGTGATAAAACACACCAGCCTCCTAGCCATGCACCAACAGCCCCACATCAGAGATCCTTGCCCCCTGACCAGCCTACTCTCCTCCCTTATATAGCAGACATGTGTTACTGAATGGTCATCTTATCAAATATCCCATTGGCTGCCTTGGTTGTCTATCTTTGATGTGGCCTCCTCACAGCTTCTGGTGAAAATTGTGGTGAAACTCCATCCTAGATGAATCCAGGACAATATTCTTGGTAGGACTTAGTGGCATCCTTTTTATAGTAGTTCTGTCAACCAAAAGCTTCCTTTTTGTCAAGATGATGTGTTCTTTTGCGTATTACTTATTGATAGTTCTGCACTTGGACACTTCTGAATGAAATAATCATGTACACCTTTTTCTCAGTAATGTGGAGATCTTTGGAGATGCAGTTTATTTCCTTTCACAGCTGTTTGCTCTACCAAGGATGATAGGACCACACACACACAAAAAAAATGCCTGTCTTTGTTTTTCTTTTTCTTGTTTTGTTCTTGTTCAGTGCCATGAACAAATAAATAATAGTGTGATTGCCCTAAGCGATTAATACAATATGCAATATTCAATCTACAGAGTAAAATCAGTTCAAGAACACCACAATTCTATTAATAATGCCGTTGAAATAAATATGTGTTGTATCTGAAGAACTTTGTAGATAATATTTAAAAGTGTTAATATTTGCCTATGCATATATCCATCAATAGTTTATGTATCTGGCTTCCTTTGTAAGGCAGTCTAAATTCTATCTCTAAATTCTGAATTGAATAAACCTCAGTAACTGAAACCTGTACTTTTCTTTTCTTATGTATTGGTACGTGTCATACCCACCCATCCCCTCTCCCTCAAAAAAAAAACCGAAACAAGCAAAACACTTTGATTTATGATTGGTTAGTAGCTTTGTTAACAAACTTTGTTTTTACTGTACCACTCTCTCTATAGATTTTCTTCTTATATATGACAGAAATTTACTCTTCTTTGTTGTTTTGACATTCTTGTCTTTCTTCTTCCTTCTTTTATCTGAATTCTCATTGCTTTTTAATATTTATTTATTTATATTTCTTTCTTTCCGTAGCAACACCTTATGCATTGCTTTCCACTTTTCCTTCCTATCTTCTGGTTTCTCATAGCTACAGTTATTTCATTTAAACTACCACAGTCATATCATAGAATGGCTTAGGCTGGAAGGGACCTTAGAGATCATCTAATCCAACCTCCCCACCCTGGGCAGGGATGCCTCTCAACTAGACTAGGTTGCTCAAGGCCTCATCCAACATGCCTTGAACACCTCCAGGGAAGGGGCATCCACAAACCCTTTGGGCAATCTCTTCCAGAGGCTCACCACCCTCATACTGAAGAACTTTTATGTAACAATTAAAGAAATTTTATGTAACAATTCTGTTTGACTGTCGGAGCCTGACCTATGTCTAGGGGCTGACATAAACATAAAAAAAACCCTGTATGGTTCAATATTGCCATTGTTTTTCTATCTATTTACTGCAAGAATTTTACTAACTCTGTCCTCCAAATGTGTATTTATCAGCATAAGAAAATTCAACTAAAAGAGACCACTTAGAAGCCAAAGCGTCTTAGCACAGATAACCAAGCAGCATATAATGTAATTCTTTCCATAAGCTTATGTTTTGTCTTTCTCATATAACCATTTTTAGTTTGTTTATATTCAGTTTCATTGTTTGGCTCTTCATTACCTTTTGTTAGGAAAAGGAAAATATATAACCCACATGGAGTACCTGTTCTTTATTTTCATTAAATTTCTTCATACAGCAAAAAGTCCCAAAGCCTCTGGGATTTTATGATGTATTTCTTGGCTATGAAAAAATCCATAGAAAACCAACACCTACTTTCCAGTATATTTTTTCTTTCCAACATTTTTGTTTGCCTGTTCAAGGAGTATATCCTGAAGAAATTTTCATTTCTACAGTCTGACACATCTATTAGGCTTTGCCTAGTGTTAATTTTATGAGTGTATTATATTCCACTTATTGTTGTTGACTTCACTATACAAGTACTGATTGTAACTATTTTTTTTTAATTTTCCTTCCTGTCTTAATTTCATTCTGTTGGTCTCTAATAACAAAACTATTTCCACTGATAAGATGTTCACCAATATGTACTACAGAAGTGTGTAAAACATGAAATTATTGCAGTTATCCAGTTGTTTGTCATAGCAGACATCAATATTTCAAGGAAAATTATTTCACTACCTCAGTTACTTTTTTGAACCCATTCTTACTTATGTCAAAGTTTAAACTTTTTAATTAGTTCTGTTTTCACTCAAACCAGGACATACTGTTTTATCATATTTTTCTGTGCTTATTGGTTATATATTTTACATTGTAATACCTTTAAGTAAACATCTACATTTCACTCATTAGTTAAGGGAATGATATATATATAATTATTATTTTTCTTTGCAAAGCTCAAAATGTTTCCTAGGCCATAGAAATTTAATAACTAGTTCATTATGAAAAAGATATATCTATCTCCTATCTCTCTGAGTCATGCATCTTTTTTGTAGACCAAATAGATTGGTAGAGTCAGAGAACTAGATTTCTTGGAGGTGATACAAATGAGCAGTTGGACTGCAGATCTGTATTTTCAAATACAGAATTCACTTAACTAAGATGAAAGGGCATTTTGGCATTTAAGAATTGAAATGACAGGGAATTCTGTTACTTATTGAGAAAGAGAAGTCAATTTTTAGTGATGTGTTTGAAAATATGGTAAAATATTCACACTACATTAAATAATGCATACTGAAAATGTCCTACTGTAAAAGACAAGAAAATATGTTTCATGAAAATGCTGTTTACAACTTGGTTTATGGGCTCATTTAGGGAGTAACTTGGAAATTTATCTGAGATTTAAGAAGTAATGTGAAAAATTCTTCATGTCTAAATCTGTGTAGTTGCTTCCCTTAGTCCAAGGTTACAAGGCTTCAAAATCACATTATTCAAAGAGTCTTTTTTGTCTGTTATAATTTGCTGTTATAGCAGAAAAAAAAAAAAAAAAAAGAAAAAAAAAAGAGTTCTCTATTTAGTAACAACATTAAATTACAGAATGTCTTGGAGGTTATTGTAAATTGTTCTATTTAAAACTCCATTTTTCATTGCTGTTCTTAAGAAGGGGGATGGTTTTTTCAAGAAAGAAAGTAAACAGAGGATAAAATCAGAACCTGTAAATGAGATGGAGATTTGGCTAACATTCCCCGTCAATCTATTATTTAAATGACTTAAAGAAGCCAGGTTGAAAGCTGTAAGAAACAGAAAAGGGTTATAAGCAGGAGTATCCTGTAGAACAGGAGCTTGGAGGACTTTAAAAACTAGGAATGTGGAAGTTGCTGAAAAACAAATAAGAATATATACAAGTAAGTCTGCATTACTTTTCCTGAAGTGTAGTCATATGATGTGAAGCAAACTAATGACAATTTAACTCTGCAGCATAAAATAAAGATTTCTTAAGGCAGTGAAGCAAGCTGAGTGAAATGCTATTATCTCTTGAGTTACTGCAGAGATTTTTTATTTTTACAGTATCAGTGTTTTACGTCCAAGGAATAAAGCAAGAACTCTTTTTGTTTGTTTGTTTGAGCTAGGTATACCGATAGCTTTAAACCATATGGGAAGCAGAAGCACTTGCAGCTAAGATTTCATTGATTCTATGTTTAACCCATCTTAACTGATTTCTAATTTTACTACCAGTAAGAACACTAAGATTGCAAAGTCAAGCACTTAAATTTAGGAAATGCCAGAATTAAGACTGCCCATGCAAACTTTATGTGCTAACCCTTGTGAGCATACATTATGACACAATCTTTAATTTGTATGATATGATCTTTAGTTTTTCCACAGAACATCTGCCTCACTCAGGGCACATTAAATGAATGCTTATGCTTTAGACAATTTTTCAATATTTCTCTTTTCTCATATCATTCAATATGTGGGCCTAGAGTTTATTTATCTGAACTCTGCACTGAAAAAAAATATTATTGACATATTTCTTGACTTTTTATGGGTTCCATAACCAAAATAGCTGTTATATGTCAAAAATTAATAAATGTATCTTCTCAACAGTCTTTTTATAGATTTTCCAGGGTGCATCCACCTCATTTTATCCCTTACCTTCTTGTCCTCCCCAATCACCTCTGCCCTGCCTCTCTTTTACAGCCTTTTTGTTCTGATTCTATCCCATTCTCCCTTTTGATTTGTGTTTCTTCTTCCTTACCCATGGGCCACTCTCTTGCTACCTCTTCTCCCTTTCTTACTCCCTGAGTGATGGGTCATTTTCTTCTTTTCCAGGCTGCATAACTCTACTTTGTTTACCTCTCTCTTCTTCCCTGTTCCACAGACACAGACATTAATGACAGCACAGTAGCTGTCCTGGTTGGCTTTACAAATGTTATCTTCTATCATCACATGTGAAAGCCAGATTCATATTTGGAAGCAAAGTCCTTGGCCAAATTCTGCAATGCAAAGCAGACACCATTTCCAGAGAATTTCATTGGCAAACTTGAACAAACCTCTACAGTTTTTTGAAACATGCATAAAGCAATTTTAGGAAGTGAGAAAATCAGGAAAAATTCAGGACAGCAAAAGACATAATCTGCTGGATGATGGCAGGTCTTCCCAAATTAGCATTAGTACAAACACATACTCTGCACAGTCCCATGTCTCAAGACACAGTTGTAGCTAGGCGCCTTATGCAGCCCAACTCTTTTCAGGCTCAGACTGCTTCCAGACGTGTCTCCAGTTTCTGCCAAATTTAAAGCCATTGACACAAAGCAGAGAAACTAGACTTTTTCAGCTAAACAGCAATACTTTGTAAACTATGTAGTAATCCTTCTATTTCTTTCTTAGAAAAAAATGTACAGGTTTTGATGAATGCATTTCAAATAACTAAATATAGAACATTTAAGGCAATGCAGTTTAATTTTGGTGATTTCATGGCAAACATAAAATAAAGTTTAGTACTGAATGCATTGTGGAACTTTAAACATAGGTGTTACTGCCAAGTCTGCATCTCATGCAAGTTAGAATATGAATTCATGTGTAGAATTATATTAGTTGCATAAACCCTTTATAATAGATTCCTGTCAACCATGAATTCTAAGCATTTTATGCAGTAGTTTTGTATAGTAAGAACTGTGACAGAAATTGAATATAACTGAGAGACCAGGATTAGGGAGAAAGTATAGGAGAAAAAAAAAAAAAAAAAAGAGAAAGAGAGAAAGGAAAATAAGTGTTTATAAATAAAACTGAAATGTACTGGTTTGACAGAATATCTGTTCGTCCTCTGCTCTTAACGCTGTTCCTTAAGCACCTGTTCGACCACTTACAGGGACAGTGTACAGACCAAGATCAACCTTGAGTCTGACCCAGTCTGAGATCTTTCAGCCTTAAAAGAGAAAGGGGAACACCATATCATTATTCAGATTCATGAGGGAGTGTTTTCTTGAATAAAGAAGTCTGGAAACAAAATTAAGCTTTGAAAACAGTCCATAATGAATTAAATAACCTTTGCACTGCAACACCAAACATTGCACATGCAGTTTTTGAGTGATATTCTCACAAAACAGTGTATTTCAGTTGTATGTTACTGGAAAGTGGAGGAAAAAAAGACGAAAAGGAGGGGCTTATACAGTAGCATAGTTTTCTAATTAGAGCTTGTATGTTACTCAAAGCTTGTAAAAAGAGGAAGGACTCGTTACTGGATGATAAACTACCTTATGGAGTTAAGAAACTGAACTGTAGACTAGATCCTTTTCATCCTACTTTGTGTTCTGGATTATATTTTCATCTTTTTCCTTGTCCTCTTTTTATCACAGTGATTTTAAAATGTACTTCTTAGGTTTGAGACATAAATGTCTGGTTGTAGTCTTTAATTCTGCAGCTGTAGCTTGTTTTAGATAGAAGAAACTAACTCTCATATATTGCTTTGAGTAACCTTGGTTGTATAGGTAAGAGGGAGTAACTATGAGCTAAGCGGGAACAGAGAGGAGTCTCCAGGGATAAGCCAGATCATGCCAGTTCTGCACTCGCCAGCTCAGCAGAGCCTTGCATTCTAAGCCAAAGGTAAAAATACACTGCGAGGAAGACTGGGGGGGTACTTTTAACTT
>JAAGNO010009430.1:0-16667 GCA_033439905.1 Ceryle rudis | reverse complement strand
AGTGATCCCCCTTGCACCCGGCGCTGTAATAAACATGCCTACTTTATAACCTATCTCGGGTTGTAGAGTTTGATTCCTCACGTCAGTTGTCAATATCTATGTAGAGCAGGTGACCTAAGAATCCAATAAAACAACATTATAGGATGCACAATTATAGGAATCTATAAAAGAGTTTTACTGTAATAGAAAGATGATCACAAAACAAGAAGAGAACTGAAGAAGGGAAGGAAGTCAGTGTTAGCCACAATATTCAACCTGGAAAATCATTAATATTGAAACTTGCAGTGCTTTGTAATTCCTAGAGCAGTGTGAGAAGGATCTACAGAAGATTTAAATCTGATAGATATATGATGAATGTACTAACAGCCAAAGATTCATAAGTAATATGTTTAAGCAAACAGAATGAAACTTTTAGAAGTGCTTCTCTGGCTGATAGAAGAACCAAATACAACCACTGTAAATGTCTATTTAGCTTTATTTATTTAGCTCTATTTAGCCTTTTTTTATTTAACAGGACATTAGCTGAAAGGCGTCACTCAATGAATCTCACTCAGAATAGTAATGGTTTATCTAAAAAGTATCCTGCACCATAAAAGATTTTTATCATGTTGTGATTTTGTCCAGTGTGAACAGAATAAACCTTCTACAAACAATTGCCTGACACTGTCTTTGAAAAAGTTTCTTTTTTGATCAATCAGAATTTCAGAAATACTTGTATAATCGAACAGTGCTAATCATAATTGCTAGTGAAGGAGACTAACTCCTGGACACACACACAGAAAGACCATCATCAAGTCACTGAATCCAATTTCTGTTTCATTAGGACTTTGTTCTATTGTTTAGAATAATGAAATTCTGGAATTGTGTGTGTGTATGTAAGATATTTGTTTGTTTGTTTGTTTTTCTTTTAAATAAAGGTGTCATAACTTTTCCCCTGCTCCTGGTAATATTATACTTTACAGACCTGCTTCCTAGAAATCATAGATAAGTAGGACTTTTCTCTTTGTTCAGAATCTTCCTCCTCAGCCCTTTCCACTCTTAAATACTGTTGGACACATTTTTTTCTATAAGAGTAAACTATTTCCTGGTTCAGCTTGTTTATATGGAACCAGATTTCCACCTGATACCTTGCAATGGCAGTATAAAAGCTTATATCAAGCCACGTAACAACTGATGAAGATCTGAGAGATGTTGGAGAGAGAGCACTCAGAACTAAAGTGTGCAGCCAACTCATTTTAAAAACTTGGGTCCCTAATTTAGGGCTCTCATTTCCCCACTTACCATTCCTACAGTTTCCACTTCAGTCTTGTTTCTGGTGCAAAAGCAGCCACAAAGTCACATATTTTGTCATAAATATTCCTGTAAGTCCTCTTAAGTCAACAGAATTTACAGAGAAAATTGGTCTCTAAATAGGCAAGACCAACTTTAAACAATCCAATTAAATGGATCTATTGTCTTTCAGTTGAATGTATAGAGTTAATCAATGCTTCACTTAATGAAGCCCTTAATTTGAAAACCTGACAGAGATGTAGTTCTACAATATACTAGGTATGTTCAATATATGGAGTGTCTACTGCATTTGCCAGCCCTTCAAGATAATTGTAATGCCCATTAAGTCAACAAGGTATAAATAGAAAATATGGACCCAAAAAGTGAAGAGCAATAAATCAGTACTGTGCTTTAGGTGATCAGACATTCTCTACTGTCTTTTAAGTCTAGGAACCAAGGAAATAGATGACAGTAGAAATTTCTCAAAGTAGTAGAGAATAAGAAGATGATTTTTATTCTCTTTTAACAAGACTTTGTGAGGCATACTTTACTGCAGTAAAAATGCTATGTCCTGTATCCATGCTTGTGATATTTAAATAGAAAATAAAAGTTTCTGGAATTCTGAATTTAAATGAGTTTTTTATTAGAATTTTTTAACTTTACTACATAATATATTGAAGATTAATAGTCTTTAAAAGTTATCACATGACTACTTCAGATCACGTTTAAAACTGAAGCAACTCTTCACCAGTAGAACATCTAGTTAATCAATGCTCTACTTAATGAAACCTTTTAATCTGAAAACCTGATGGAGAAATAGATTTACTGTACACTAATACTGTGCAATTTAAGAGTTCTCAACTGTTTTTGCTAACCCTGTAGCATAATTCTAATAAAAACTTCCATGCATTACCCCATTCCAATCTTTTGCTAATTAACCCTGAACAGAGCAACTGACACAGAGATCAGAAGGGAACATTAAATTACAAAGTAAGCAGCTCATAACTTTGTAATGCCTTATGGAACATGCACATCATTTCAACCAAGTCATATCTTATCAAATGTGGGCAGCTAATGCCCCGAGAGGCAACAATCAAAGTCACCCTGCACAGGGTGAGCAGCAAGAATAAAATACAAGCTTCCAACCTTTAAAATAAAGTTTCATTGTAAAATAACATCCTTTAAGTAAGTTTTAATATTCATATACTTTCTGATATAGGTGGAATGATACCAAGGCAACCTTTAAAAATACAGAGGGATGTGCATAGATCCTTCTCAAAGTCTTTAAAGTTCCCTGTCTTTGCCCATCAGACCTAAGTTGCTTACACAGTTTTAAGCTAGAAGGAATTTAAGCTAGCCAGGAGCAATATCTTCTCAACATTTTTGTTGGCTCAAAGTTAGACTGACCAGAACGCTCTTAAGTCCTAAATCCACAAGATAGGAGAAATTAATTTTCATTTTATGTAGTGAATCTCAACAGCCATTTTAACCATTTAACATTTCTAGTATTGGCATTGTTCTCTTCTTATTTGCTATGAAGTTTACTCGTTGTTCATTAAGTTGAACTAGTGAAATAAAACCACATGGTACTATAATGTGCAACAGTTCTTTATTGCAAAATGGTCATTAAACTATTCTGTGCTTGCTTCACACCTGTCATTGACATAAACATTGTGTCAAGCACAACAGAAACATAGGAAGACCAGGTAGTCCTTTCCACAAAATTTGCACTCACAGTATAAAACAGCAGACAAACTGTGGAATACTGCTACAAAATACTTTATATAGAATTGCCAAATAAGTAGGGGATTTTTTTCCTCCCACTAAATAGTGAGGTCAATAATTGAGCCTTTGTTGTTATTTATTCTTATTCTTTATCATCATTATCATTACCACTACTACTTTTCTATGACTACTACTACTACTATAGCACCTCATTAAATATTGAAGCAGGGAAGTAAATGAATGTTGCATAGTCATAGTAACACATTAGCCATAGCTTGTGTCTACCTGACCTACAGAAGTTAGATTTCTTATCTTTAGTATATCTATTCTGCTTTTGATGGGAGAAGCCAACAGCCTGGATTCTTCAGAAGTAGCAGTATGTCATATATTGAACAGTATGTCAAATATTGACTGATATATATATATTTTTTTTTAAGTTTTAAGTTCATGTTATGCTTCTAATAGGTCAGTTTTAGTAGCCTTGTCAAGGCAGTTGCATATTTGTACTTATAACAGGTACATTGGCATTTATGGAGGTATCTCAAATTAAAACTGCAGCATATTTGCATACACATTGCAGTTTCTGTGGCCAGTTAATTTTAAATGCACTCGACTCCCTCTGGGTCAGGCAGATAGTTTAATTATTCAACTGTTAACTTTTCTAACAAATACAAACAGACTTTCAAGTACATTGTTAATCAATCTAATGGTGTCTGTCCAGATACAAGATGACAGGTTTTTCTCTTTTCTTGCTATGTTCTTCCAAACTTGGGGTCATGAACTGAGCCTCATTGAAATGATTCCCAGAAGCAGAAAGACTTGTCCTTATGCCATTATCTAACAAAAGCATTAATTTAACCTACACACTATTCCTGCTTTCAGCTAGTTTAAATTAGCATGATTACCAGACTGAATTATGTGATTTGTTCATTCTTTTTATCTGATATTCATTACAGTAAGCTGCAGGGAACATTAATTCCTGCTTAAACAAAAATCAGCTTCTGCTTTCACCCATCTTTCAAACTTGGCATCTTCTTGAAGCTACAGAAAGTTTATGCAGTTCTGTCTATTGTGTTCAACTGCTGGTAACAAAAATAGTTATTCCTCAAGTTGTAAAAATTACCTAAACATTCATTACCTACTGAGGAAAATCTAAGGAACACTGATTAAAGTAGTAGAAACTTTGTTGCTGCCACTGTTATTTCTGGTTTGATCCTTTGCAAGTTTCCCACCTCCTGAAGGAACAGGTTGAAGAAAGAGATCAGGATTTCAAAGCAGACACTGTTGCAGTCAGATGAAAGATTAGGGATTAATTTCTTCTCTTAAAGAAAAACTGTTGAACTTCTCCCAGAGATGTTTTAAAGGATAAACAGGTATACAGGAAGTAGTAATGTTTAAACCAGTTACTTTGAAAATGGTGGAGAAAGTGCTTTAAGGTTCTTTGAGATGACACCAAAGGACAAAAAGTGAAATAGAAGCAGATCTTTCAGGAGCTACATCTGGCACAACCAGGGTGGTATCCCCAGGAAATAATTAAAAGGTAAGAAACCTCACAGGATCTGATCAGATCTTAAGCTGGAGTACATTTATTGCTCTTCAGTCTCCCAGGATCAAGGCTGAAAGCTCATGTCAGACAGCCAGGAAGGAACTAGGAGTGCAGGAGGAGTAGCTGTGATTTCAGGAGAGGCAACAGTTTAATGACTTCATAGGTTTGGGCACGACACATGCTGAGACAGAAATGGGAGGTAGTCCCCACAATGGTGGAAACAGTCATTGAGAAAGAAATGTTGTGGGGTGAAACATGAAAGGAGAAGTGTGTATGATGGATAAAAGCCTCAGTGAGCACACTAATTTCTGTACAGGAGATGTTGATTTGAACAATGTCCTGGTTTGAGTTAGAACAACACTGATTCTGTTCAGTGGGTTTACTTTTCAGCTAAGTTCTTCTAACTATACTTTCTGAAGTTAACAGTGTGTTTTTGCGGACAGTGTCTGCTTCTAGTGGTGATATCACTCAATCTTTAATGTTAGTACCAAGGATCAGTGTGCAGACCAAGATCACTGTTAAATCTTGTGTGCCACATAGGTGGGTGCAGAAAGCAAAACGTCACACCTGTGGGAAGGAGCAGACAGGACAGTGACCCTAAACTGATCAATGAGGTATTCCATCCCATATAATTCTTATGTGGAATAAAGCTGAGGGATCACAAGGGTCAAGCTCTCTTCTTCAATGGCTGGCATCCAAGGAGGATTCTGTCCTGCCTTCAATCCTGATCCATGTGTTCCTGAATCCAGTTCCAGAATTCAACTCCTGAATCCCATTCTCATCTGCTAATGAGTCTAACCTGGCATGCCCCCAGTGCCTGCTCCACAGCATCAGTGGTGTTGGTGATGTAGTTGTCATCAGGGGAGGTTGGATTTGACACTGGTTTTGTATATATTTGTATATATTCCATTTTATTATTGTTATGTTCACTAAAGCTGTTCTAGCTTTCTTTTCCAATAGATAAGCCTCACTCCTTTATTGCCTTTCTCTTCTCCTTTGGAAATGGAGAGCGGCTAACAGAGAGCATCTGTTATAGGTTTAGCAGAATGCCCTGACCATACACCTTAACAATGATAAGCACAGTTGCTAGCCTTGTGACCATCTGAACAGTACCTGCAGAAATTAATTCCTGTGTTAGATATAAAAATGACTAATTGTATTAGGAAGGGTAGTATTAACATGAGAAACAAAATACTTGATTCAGGGCTGTAAGTGTTTGGTGGAAAAAAAATGTAACCAAAACTAAAAAGGACAAAAATGTCTGAAAACTATCTGAAACAGAAACAGTATTAGGATTTCCAACAGCTATATGCAAATAACCAAAAAGTTAATTTATTTATTCATAAATCTTGGAAGATGATAAACTTGTTTAGGATGTCTTAATAATTACTATGGGACTAGTTCTGACTTCCTTATTTGAAATGACCAATGCTTTCCTTTTGAAGAGTCCTGATAAGGCCAGGTCCTTCACAGTTCTGTTTTAACAAAATTTTCTTTTATTCCAGCTTAAGTAATGTATCTGTATTTCAGAAAATTTTCAGACAATATTCTTCTAACATGGGCTTAAAATTAATTGAGATTCACACACACAAGTAATCTTGCATAGATTGAAAAGTGAAGGAAAGCCTACTAATAGATAGAAAAAGAAATTAAGACGACATAGCTACATGGCAAAAATACAAGAGACAAGGATTGATCATAGCCTTTATTAATGATGTGTAAGATGATAATGGGTATCATCAGCTGCTATCTGCACTCTCCAGCAATATAATTTAGCATTGAGAAGAGACTATAATATGAAGGGAAACATAAATGTTATTTTCTATTCCTATTAAGAACTAATGTTAAGTTATCATATAAAGAATAAAAACCCTCCGAGAAACAAGGAATGGTAGGAAACTTAGAATAAAATAGAACCCTAAAATAACTTAAATTGACTGAATTAATTCATACTTGCAGGCTAAATGAAATATGCTAGAACATAAGGTGTATAATAGAAAATCACAATATTATTTCCTTAAACTGCAAAGGTTGGGCTGGTAATGCTGCTGTGATAAGTGTCTCTTCTCTACTGACTCTGGAGCTGCTTTTCTCTGGAGCTGGTTCTTTCTGGAGTCTGGGGCACAAACTGGGCAGGGAGGTTGGAGCAACCAATCAGACCATGAATGAAGGCTGCAGAGTCCATGCTTTTCTTTCCTCCCCCTGAAGGCATCTATTTTTATTTCTCATTTACTTGCCTGGTGCCTCAGAGAAAGCGCAGACAGCTTGTTTAGAATATCAAAGCATGATCTGTCTGTGTTTTAATAATTACCCTGTCTCTTGTAAAATAACTTTACAGATTATTCTCTGACACAACTGGTACCAAATTTTGCTTTCAGACATGCCTGTAACAACTTTGCTGAGCTCTTCCACACAGAGCCTGCACAGGTAGGTGTGTGAATGGATTCATACTGCAGTGATGCCCCTCAGTTACCGCAACAGGGAATGTTAATAACTTCAGAGGTCAAACCTATAATACTTTCTCAGTCTGCCTTAAATGTGAAATCTCAACTAAATCATTGATCCTGACTTCAAAGAGGGTTTTTCAGACTGAAGGCTGAATCTCATCTACTCTTCCAGAAGTACCATTTCCTGACAACCACAGAGCTCACAGGTACATGATGTACAGGAACTGGGTGCAAGGGATCTTCACAGTCAGACGTAAAGGGCTGATGTTTCTATGTGTTGAAATAGTGTCTTTTTAGGAAGAAACTCCACAGATCTGAACTTACAGTGGGAATTTGATTGTCATTAGGACTTTGCTTCATTGCTTTGTATGTGTAAGCATGTCTACACTAGCTTTTTGCTTCCTAGGTAAGGACAATAAAGGATTTTAGTCACTGAATTATGTCAGCAAAGATCAGCTCCCAGAACACTACTTTATAAATGCTGAACAAATTCATTCTGCAATAATAACAACAACAAAAAAGTCTTTTGTTTGAAAGTATTATCTTTGATGGTGTAGTATTTCAGGAATATAGTTACAGGGAAGGATTTTCATATTAAATTTTTTGACAATTTGCAATTTAAGTATTTATGGAAAAGCAGGATTTGTGGATCATCTGCTTGTAAATGTGAAAATCCTAATGCATTTACATTCCTCAAATTAAAAAAAAATAATGTAAACAACATTTCTGCAGGGCTAGATTATTCCATTGACATATGAAATGCAAGAAATAGTTTGCTCACAGAATTGAACATCATTGCAAGGACCATATAGATTTAAGCAACATCAGAAACATCAATCAGTATCATTACTTTTAAATCTCTTCCTACAAGGAAAAATACTAAAATATATTACTTGATCACTAAAAGCAGATGTTACAAAGCACATTAAAAACACTTCAAGAAAAAAAAAAAGCAGACAAGAAAAAAACCAACACAAAACCCAACATACTAACCAAACCCACAAAACTGTTATCTGCTTGAGTATTTTTCCACCTGTCACAGAACAAAAATATATTTTCATAAGTGAAACATGGAAAGACGAGAACATTATATAATTAATCAGGATAATACTTGGACTTCCTAGGAGTATATGAAGCTGTTTTCTTATTTCTTGTATACTTTTGATTGGGAAAATATTAATTATGTTACTACAATCATAAAGGAGGTGGCTATATGTGGAACTATCTTTAAGTATATAGCATGTCGGATTTTTCCTACCTGAAATACTCCCCCAATATTTTTACCTTCTAAAGGAATGATGCCTTTCCTTGTCTTCTCATCAGTCACCATAAAATGGTGCAATATTAGTAATTATTAGTAGCAATAATAACTAATAGTAGTCTTTTGAACTGACATGTGTCATGTTTGCTGTATATCTGTTCCTCTGAGTTTTCTGTAAAGACTGGATTTGACCAACTACCTTAAGCTTTTAATTTTCCTTAAAATATTCTTAAGATTACTTAGCTTCTTATATTTGAATTTATGCAGGTAAAGCATACTAAGAAATACTAAATGAGAAAACAGATTTATTTGGATAGGGATGGTAGGGATAACATTACTAAGAAAGCAGATCCTCAAAAATATATGTTCTCCTAACAAGACAATAGCAGAGGAGTCTTGCTGTGCATTGGGTATATGTAGCATGTTATTCAAAGAGTATCTCACAAGGACCCCTTAGCTTGTGTTTCTCAAAATCAAGCCACACAACCACTTTCCTGTCAATCACTAGACAGGCCTGTGAGCATTTAGTTTCCAAACCATGTAGCAGTGAGTGCACAGGTGCAGCACGGTTTTAGGCAACTATACATAATACTGGCAAATATATCTAAAGATACGTTTTATGTATCAGTGAAAGGCACTAGCTCTTGAAATGATCCTGTATTATTCTGTTGTCCCTTTAAATTTAATTTTTACCTTTTTTGTGGGGGAAAAGTCAGGGGAGAGAGGGAGTAAAGATGTGTACTCTGGACAAAATAGTTTTTAACTTACACAGACAAGTTCCTGATATAAGAGCTTCACTTCTTGTATTTGAGAAAAATCAGCAGAAAAGTGATTGTCAGTTAGCTGCTTGCTTTCTGTTTCATCTTTTCTTCTGTTATGGCATACTTAATATGTCAGGCAAAGATAAGTTATTTCAATTTGAAAAATTAGATTATAATTATAATTAATTTCATTAAAAGTAAATATTTTTTCTTATATCAGAAAAAGAGTCGTCAAAGTTTTGTGTATGAGATAAATTTCGAAAAGCCAAAAATAGCACTGAAAGGGAGAAAAATTCAGCCTTTACACTAGGTATGAAGAGAAAATGTTTTGAGTATTCCATCCCAGAGCAAAATAGAAGCATATAAAAAATAGAACAAAAACATGTCCATTTACCCTAATAATGCTGCATGTTTACGGCTCTGATAATTTTGAAGTGTTTTGTATGTTTGATAAAATTTGCTTGCTTGCAGAAGAAACATCCATCACATAAATGTAGCAGACAGATAGGGTTACAGGTTTGTTAGGTAAAAAGTTCTTTTCTGAAGGATCTGATTACAATGAAAAGAAATGCAGACATGAGTATGAAATTGCAAAAAGTTGTGGGCATACTGGATGGCTGGACCTGATTATATGTATTTTATTGTTGTAGGGTTTTTTAAAATGAATTACTGTATTTAATGGTAATTAAGAATCCTTCATGTACCTAGAAATTCTGATTTTCTCCTTGTGAAGTACTCCAGAGACCCTGAAATGACATTATTTCTAATGCATCTAAACTAATAGATTCAAAATATTTTTCTTATTCATCTGTATTGAAGGGAGTGCAATACTCTCCTCTGTCTTCCATTTATAACCGCTGTTATTAACTCCTCCACATTTTTCCTTTACCCAAAAGTTATAAAAGAAAAAGGGTAAAGTAGTGCGTTCTCTCTTCCCTTCCTGGAGGTTCTGATAAGTCAGGCAGATTTCTCATGTGAAAATATAATCTTGTGTCAAAGTCTTGACACATAGCTTTTTGCAAAAATAATTACACATAGTTTTTTTGCAAAACCATAAGAGAAAACCTGGACTCATTACCCAGAACTTAAAGAGCTTAAAACAAAAAACTAATTCTGTTCAGTGATTTTAATTTTCAACTCAGTTCTTCTAACTATTTGTGCTTTCTGAAGTTAGCAGCTTGTTTTCACAGACAGTGTCTGCTTCTATCAGTAATAAAGCCCCATATTTAGAGTTACTACCAAGGATTGGGTGCAGACCAAGGCCACTGCTGAATTTTGTGTACCACATTGGGGGGTGCAGGAAAGTGAAAGGCTGCACCTGCCGGGAGGAGTGGACAGGACAGGTGACCCTAAACTGACCAGCAAGGGTTTACATCCCATATATGTCATATGTGGTATAAAGCTGATGGATCACAAGGGTCAAGCTTTTCCTTTTCTGCTTCTACGGCCAGCATCTGAGGAGGACTCTGTCCATTCTGCCTTGGATCCCAATCTGTGTGGTCCTAAATGTGGTACCAGAACCTAACTCCTGAACACAGTTCCTATCTGCCACCGAGTCCAGTCTGGGACTTCCCCAGTGCCTGCTCCACAGCATGAGGGGAGGATGGATTTGACACTGGTTTTGTATATATTCAAATTCATTATTATTATTTTAATTTTCATTAAAGCTGTTCTAGTTTCCTTTTCTAATCGCTAAGTCTCTCTCCCTTATGCCCTTTCTCTTCCCCTTTGGGGAGGGAAGGGGGGTTAACAGAGAGCATCTATTATAGGTCTAGTGGGCTGCCCTGACCCTAACCCGTGACAAACTTTGATACGGTCACACAAATCACACCTGTGGGTCACTGTTTTAAGCTGCTTCCTGTCTCATTCCATCCCTCATTCAAATTATCCTAGAGCACAAGACTGCTTCTGGCCACAACTAGAAAGATCAGAATTGTCATGTCCTCATGAGCAACTACAAGTCACAGCCAGGTGACAGCAATAACCAGGAAGACTTTTCCCATAATTGAGCATCCACATGAGAACAGAGACAAATAAGGTCAAGTAGCTGTTTCAAATACCAAAATTTGAAGCTGCAAGCAAGATCCTCAAGGATGGGAAAAGCAAGTATAGGAAAATGAAAATTAATGTCTCTCTTTTGTTCTTTAGGCAATGCTCCATAACTGGTCCTTTGTAAATCAGTCTTGCTTCAGGGAATGAGTGACTGTTATCCCTTGCTTGCACACCTCAGCTCTAAGTTGATATTACTTCCCAGCAATACTGCAAAGTGTGGCAGTTTTGTATAGCTGTTATGTCAACTAGCCAACAAAAACCAGGAAGCCTCTCACAAATCAAAAGCATTACCCTTCAAACACTAACTTGTTGCTATTTTAGAAGAAAAGGCAGTATTTATTTGCTTTTTTTGCAAATAAGCAAATTATTTTTTATTTATTTGCTGACGCTTTTTCAAGGACAATCTTTATATTAGAAATAGAGCAGACAGACATGGCAAGTTAACATTGTTTCAGCCATTGAACTCATTGCAGACGTTTTGTACAAATTTGCCTTTTTCTTCTGCAGATAAATAGGCATTAGGCCACTGTTAGGAGAACTAATATTGATGAGTCAGATTTCTGTCAAGCAATATGATGTACTTCATGTCCTGCTTCCTTGCTGGTATCAGGGTTTTTGATACAGTTTGAGAAGTAAATTAAAAATATTAACTTAAACCAGTAAATCCCAAAGCAAGATGTAATATGGCAGAATTATTAGGTATCAAATTTCAACAGTTTTGTCCATGTTTTAGATAATTTGTTCATTATAACAGCTATATCATTAGTTATAACTAGCTGACACATCTGTTGATACTTAGAATAGTCTAGAACCTTCCTGTCACTGATTATTTATCATCAGTTTCTCCCTTCTTAATGAATATTTTTATGAATTAAAAATAAAGCCTAATTTTAAGTTATACAATTCCTCTTTGTTAAGCATTAAAGGATTATGTTAATTTTTTCTTTTTTAATTAAAAGAAAATAAGTGATTGATCCTAGGTAATTCTCACCTGATTTTGGTGGGTTTATTTGAATGCATAAGTAAAATTGAATTTGCTGCAAATTGTTTATGAAAATATATTCGTGTTTTATTCAGAAGGACAGAAATTATTAAAAAGAAGAGGAAGAATAACAACTTCTCAAATGCTTCATTGAATAGATGGTCTTTAAGATGTTGTCTAATAATAAATTGAGAAACAAAAATAGTATGACATACTAATCTGTAAATCAATCAATGTTATTGGGGGGAAAAATTATCAAGAGGTATTGCTATTAGAAATCTGTTTGAAATCAACCTTTTGGTGTGTTGTGAGAAGAATTATTAAATCATTTTTTCTTCCATAATGGAATTCATCAACATATAAGTTATCAGGAACTGATTGGCTTCAATTATTCCTTTGAACATCTAAGAAAGACAAACCATAGGCATCAAAACCTCCTCATATTTTGCATATTTGTAATGCCTCAGTGAATCTCCAGGAATGACAATACTGCTATCTCAATGCTAATGCAGAACCAACAGATGAGCTGAAGGGCAAAGCAATATCGAAACAAGCCAGATTTTCCTACTTGAATTCACCACTTAATTGTCAACAGCTTTTGTAATTTTTTTTCCATTACCACTTCCTCCCTTAACCTGTTTCATTTGAAAAACAAAAATAAACCTGTCTTAATATACAACAGACATTCATAATAACATGTTATAAATAGCCCAACCCCAATAAACAACAGTTGAAAATATTTGACATTCACTTTTCTTTATGTCTGACTGCAGCTGTCATTTCAGTGATGTTAGTGAGAGATGTACATGTAAATTCAGGGTCATACTGTTTGTGATTCATTCCCTCAGATAACTGTAAATTACTAAGACATAATTTGAAGATTTCTCTGAAAACATACTATCTCAGAAGAACATATGTGATGAGTGATGTCAGTGCTATGCTGCGCACTAATTGTGCCATTACAACACAGAAAGTAGCCGTCTTAGCCCCTATGTAAACATGAGAACTGCAGCCAGCATCTATCTTAAATAGGAAACACATTTAATATATAACTCAAGATAGAAAGCTGTTAACTGGAAAAGATTGTGTTGATGAGCAGTCAACACTGTAGCTGTGTGGTTTCATGGAGAAGAGCTTCATTGTGGGTGTGGGGTATCATTTGTCAGCCTCTTCAAAACACACCAAGAACTCCCATGGGTTTAATGGCCAAGCCTTTGCAAGTCCAGATCCTCACATCCTCCTTTCCTGGTGGTATTATAAAAATATTAACCCACACTTGCATCACACAAAATAGTGGAATGCTTTACCTGGGCTAGTTATTGAAGTGATTAATGTGATTCTTTGAGGTGTTGAGAGTATCCCTGAACTTTTCATCACCACTGTTATCAGGCAGAACTAAATTAATTTGTTTTGCTGTTTTTTTTTGTTTTTTTTCTTGAGGCTCAGTCATCTCAAGCTACTCTTGCTGCCCATCTTAGAGCTGCTTGGAAATGGACTTGTCTGTACATTGAAATATGCTTCTTTGGGGGAATTAGAGGAAATGTTCATCTTTTCTAAGTATCTGCCCACCAGGAGTGAAATGATCAGACCAGTTAGTAAGAGTAAGATTTTATGTCTGTAACTAGGTGACCCACCAGGCTGGACCAGTGAGGTGATTGAGCTCTGGATTCTTGAAGCCTCTGGCAATGGCAAAAGGAGAAGATGGGTAGAATGGAAAAAGGAGAACATGGGCAGGAAAAGCCCATATTCGTGACTGTGTCTGCAGTTCATTTCTTATTACATTCCCCAGTATCTAGTGTAGATTTAGGGATCTTAGAGGGTAGATCCGTGCCTAGGCCCTTTAGTATCTCTTTATTACCCTGTTTTCCAATGAATTTATCTAATCCCTTTTGCAGCTGGTTATGATGTTTGCCTTTGCAGCAGCCTTCAGCAGCAAATAACAGAGTTTTTCATGTACTATGAAAAGAAATTTTTTTTTTTTCATATCTGAACTGGTTTAATTCTGTGCCTTCAGTTCAAGTTCTGTGAGATTTAATGAACAAATAGTCCAGCATGAGCTTGTAAACCTCCATCACATTGCTCATCTTTGTTTCTCCTGTATAAGCTGAACACTTGTATCCCTTATTGCCTTACTTTGCAAGACAGATGCTCCATCCATGTGGCAGTTTAATTAACATTTTCTGTACTTTATTTGGTTTAGATTTAGTTTCTACTTCAAGCAGCAGTGATATCACAGTATCATTTTTTGGAAACTAAGACCCTTCTTGGGAAACTCTGATTATACTTTGAGTTTTGTTTATCTTTATATATTTGCAAATTCCAAGGTAGATTTACTGTTTCTACTACTGAAATAATTTGTTTCAGCTTCCTGTTGGACAAAATGTCAGCTTGGGACAAATTAAACTTTTTCTGACTCTGTTCATTACAACTGTGCCATCTACGAAAGAGAACTCACTCTCCTGCCTTTTTCAAATGCTGGGAAGGTAGAAGCCATTCTGTGTGGCATTCACTGCAGCTAACTTTAGACAAACTTTAGTTTGGTCATCTAGATCTGAATTAGTCACTTTGGATTCCCTTTATAGTCATCAGAGAGAAAAGGCCTTTTTATAGCATGATTCATCTGACCTATTTAGATATCTACTGAAGAATAACATGAATCATGTCCTGTAGCTTTTCTCCTCTCCACTGACTACCAAGGGAACTAAAATTTTGACATCTGCAAGTAAATTTTATTGCACGGATTCTTCTCTCTATTATTTTGATACCATTTTCCAGAAAAAAAATATTGGACTGAATATCACAAGATAATGCACTTATCATAGCAAACTTTTCAACTGAATTCCCATTAAACTGAAAGCCACTGCTAAAGTTGTTGTCGCAGGTACGATATGCCTAGTGAAAATAGACCTGTTAGGGATCACTAACTGTGTAGCTGTTGGTAGTCAAAGTCCAAGTAGAATTTATTTTTCAAAATGGTGTTAGTAAGTATTTTTGGTTCCAGAAGAATCAAAATTTTTTATGCTGTCAATAACATTTCTTTCACAATTGCTTGTCTCCACAGTCACTGGCCTCAGCAGCTTTGACAAAGAAGCTGATCTTCAGAAGGATTGATTGCCTTTGCCTTAGATTTTTCACATGAGGTATCTTTGAAAATAATACTAGCAAACCTCTTATTATTCTTTCAAGTTGTTCATTCGTTTGCTTCATATAGGTGCTTAATAAAGGCAATCCACTTCTGTAAACTTACGGTTATATCACATATATTGTTTCCTAATTCTGCTTTCAACATGACTATCTTGTCTCTAGCATTACATTGGTCTACCTAGCTTTGTCCAACTTAAAATTAAATTCTAAGTAGTGTGGTCAATACAGCAGGATACAAACAATTCAGGAGGTTTCTGGAGTGCATTGATGACAACTTCTTCCAAGTCACAGAGAAGCTGACAAAAAGATGTACTCAGATGGTCCTCATACTCACCAAGAACAAGAGGTTCATTGGGAATATGAAAATCAAATGCAGCTTTGGCTGCAGTCACCATGAGATCGAGAAGTTCAGGATCTTGAGAGCAGGAAGGATGGGACAAAGCAAGATCACCCTGAACTTCAGAAGATAAAACTTTATCCTCTTTAAAGATCTGCTTAGAAGAGTCCCATGGAATAAATCCTGTTGTGCTTTAAGGGTGAACAGACTGAGTGAGGGTGGACAGGTGGTAACCATATGACCCTGAGGAGTCAGAAGGCAACTGTTATTCCCTCCCCTTCCCTGACGCACTCCATATAGCAAAGAGACTGGAAGTTTGGGGGTGGATTTTCCTTCCCAGGGTCTTCTGCTGTGAGGGCATCTCATCAGGGCTGGGCCTGACCCCATGTGCACCGCTCAATCCATTGCCAGCTGAGAACATGTTATATAGTTCTATATCCTTCTTCCCTTAGTATTCCTTTTTCTGTTTTTCTCCTGTTATTCATTAAATTTGTTATAGTCTTAACTTTTGATATTGGGTGAGGCATTTTTATTTTTTTTCCTTATTCCCCTTTTTATCTTTCCCTGGGAGGGAGGGGGGAGAGGGTTAATCCTGCTCTGTGTTTCATGTGTACTTGCCCTGAGCCTTAGAGAGACAGGAAGACTGGCACTCAACATGGGGCACGAGCATAGAGATTTTTTTTGTTTGTTTGAAAAACATTGGGAAAGTCAGAAGTTAAGACAAAAATGTTTTCATAAAGTCTTCTCTGCGGTGCACAGTGTCTCATGCTTTTCTCCACCTCTCTTTTAATTTCCTGGCTTCACTGGTGTCCTACCATGTCTTCTGGGTAGTGACTAATGCTGGGATGAGTTGGATTAAGACTTTGCTTGCACCTCTCAGGTATTACTTCATGAAAACTGTTACTATGGGAAATTATTCTGCTCCATTCTCTGACAAGCCTTTCCCCCTGATCTGGCACAAACCAGAAATGGCCGGTATTATGTAGCATTACTATGTCCTTGTCTGAACACATTTCTCGTGTTGCTTTTTGTGTGGTTTATTGATGGAAATTTGTGCAAGAACTTTAAACCCCCCTGCCTCTCCTGCATCAGCCACCACCAATTATTTGGCATGGGCAAGAAGCCCTGCAGCAAAAAAACCCC
>JAAGNO010009428.1:0-10951 GCA_033439905.1 Ceryle rudis | reverse complement strand
CTGCAGGAGGTGGGACACTGGGCTGCGTTGCCGGGCTGCAGAAGGTGGGACACTGGGCTGTGGTGTTGGACTGCAGGGGGTGGGACACGGGGCTGCGTGGACGGGCTGCAGGGGGGGGGGCGTGGGGGAGCTAGGTGGGAAAACAGAAAAACATCTGTTCAGTTCTCCACTTTGCAAAGAACAAGAAGGTGTATAGGGAGGAGGTGATGGGAGAGGGATATATTTCTGGCCAGCAAACCAGGCAAGCTAACCCTATCCAGGATTCCAAGGGTTAAGGTTCACCCAAGCAGAGGGTGGCCTCTTCATCTCCTCTGTGTGGAATTAAGGATCTTTGGCCAGGAATTTTGGACATCCACATGCTGCAATTGTATGTGCAGTTGAAAGAGTTGAGCTTTCAGATAACCACCTGGGCACGTGTCCTGCCCTTTCTCAGAACTGTGGCTGCTTGTGCAAAGTCTTTTGTCCAAGACCCTGGTAGGGAGGGTCCTGCTGGTGTCCCAGACTTGTTTAATTTGCTGTTGTGGAGGGTGAATTGTCGCCTATGCTGGAAAGCACATATGCAAGAAAGTCAGAAAAGGACTGGGAGCAAAGTGAAGGTGGCTCAGACAGCATCAATAGTCCATGGACTACTTTCCCCACCATGCAAAACTGGAAGGAACTTCTTCACATCACCTGTTGCTGAAAGAAAAACTCAAGGAAAAATTCAGTCATAGGCTATGAGGATCTGTGCTGCAACTGCACCTTCCTTTGTAGGGTAACTGATGGAATTTGGAGTATAAGGAACACAACTAATATCACCATGGTGTCTCCTGATAACTACATCCATTAAGTTTCTAGCTTCTGAAGGGCCACAGACACAATAGCCATGAAATTCCAACTGTCTTGGGTTGAGAATTAGGGAAAAAACTTGAATCAAAGGCCTCCAGTGAGAACTCCCCATTTCCAAACCAAACCAGTCCCGAGTTGGAGACCTTCAACATAGGTGCCTCATCTGCGGAGGAATCACACAACAATCTGGAGGTTGTTTCTCTAACTTATTGTAGCTGTTGCCTGAATTATTACATTTTGTAGGTTAAAACAATGCTTAGAAATGCAGTGAAGAGTAATTGGAAATTTTCATGACAGAAAGCATGAGAAGCAACATGGTGTGATGCTGGATGAAACAGCTCTAAAGCACTGAGTGGTCATTGTCTTCAACAAGCTGGAGAATCGGAGTAGTCTTCAAATGTCACTTTTGATAAACTCCTCTGGAACTTTCTATTTCCCAGGGGCTTCATTTGGCTGTCTATCAATGGTGTCTACTGATATTTGGGGTATTCAATAGAAAGATGGTGCCTAGTGACATCTGGGATATCCAGGAGGATGCCGGATGTTTGCATGGGATTGAGTGATCTCACACAAGGATCCACAGGAGACCTGAGACCTTTCAGCAACTGAAAGTCAACCAGGACACCTAAGGTATCTCCAAAGGTAGAGACAATGGGATTGTCCAGTTGTGGACAATTCGATTGAGTTTCTGGGGATAAAAGTCATAGATGCACAGCAGATCCTATGGAAACAGTGAGGATATCTTCTCTTCATGAATGTAATGTGTCTCTGGGACGAACAAACAGAGGACAGGATTTGCCAGAGCTTCAGTATGTTTGAATCAATCCACTGTGGTTGAAACTGTTCCCATCTGATGGCTGGATCTGAAAACTGGTAAGGCTCAGCACAGTTCCTAAACAGTCCCCAAAACAGCACCCCTTAATTGTACCCTGTGACTGCGATCTTGATGCAATAAGTCTGTCATTAGCTCCTTTTGAGACATTAGCTCCTTTTGCTGGGCCCACAAGAGGATTGCATGGCTGGTATTTCAGCACCTCTCAATAGCTCAGCATGCAAAGAAGAGGATAAGAAAAGGATTTGCAAAGCACGTTGGGGTTCTTCTTTGTCTGTGTGCGGCATGAGGAAAATTCCCTTCAAGGTGATGGCTTCTGTCTGATCCAACTATTGCAGAGCCCTTTTCTGCCTTCTGAACAGCTCTCATTTCCATGAGCCTTCAGTTTAGTGACAATCACTGTGACACAAAGGCCCCAAAAAGCAATCCTGAAGCACTTACTCTTGGGAGAGCATTGTGGAGAGGGCAGGAGGTGGGGGAAGGATAGCACTGGAGGGAGGTGGTGTGTTTCACATCTGGTAGGCTGCTTGTTCTGTCTCTCCAAATGTGGGCCTGGCTGCCACTCATGGTTGCCCTGGTGCTCAGTGGCACTGCTGGCCAATGTCTGTTTGGAGGTCACCCTGTGAAGGGGTTGAGGTCACCAAGCTGCGCGTGACTCCCGGAGCAGCTGTCAGTGTTATTTTGTTTGGCAGCCTCTTCTTCTCGCAGCCGGAAAAACTGAAACCTAACCTCTCAATGCACACTTTGTTTTGGAATAAGCTGCTGGAATTGGTGGTTCCTGGGTCCAGCGTGGGATATAAGCTCCTGTCTATCAGGATGATGGGGCTGGGTGACAGCTTGACTCTCTCACTGGCACAAGTTGGCAAGGCTGGAATGCTATTAGCTGAGCACTTTGCTACCTGTGTGGGGGAGAAGGGATGGTCCCATGGCTGAGACACTAGGAATGGTCTCCAGAGATGTAGAACAGATGCAGAATCATGCAGAAGACTTCATCTCCTTGGCTCTGTGCAATGTCCCTACATTTTGCCTTATGGACTATTTAGATCAGTTTTTCGTGGAGTGAACGGAGGGGTCTGGCCAGCTGCAGTCCGTGGTCAGGTAACAAACTACTAAATTATTTTTAATGAGTACCTCACTGTAAATAATATTCTTCTGTAGTTCCTTGGTGCCACAGAAGGAAGGTAAGAGGCTTTCTGAGTTTTTAACTAGCAAAATGAGCTTAAGTGCATAACTTTAAATTGCCACTAGAAAACAACTGTTGGTTGTTTAACTGGATATGTGCGTAACATATTAACCCACAGGGGAGCTTTGAAATCAAGCACAAGATTTCACAGAATCACAGAATCACAGCATGGTGGGGGTTAGAAGGGATCTCTGGAGATATCTTGTCCAACCTTCCTGCTCCAGCAGAGTGAATCAGAGCAGGGAAACCAGGATCACATTGTCCAGGCAGGTCTGGAATCCCTCCAGAGAAGGAGACTCCATAGTCTCTCTGGGCACCTGGGGCTTGGGCACCCTCACAGGAGAGAATTTGTTCCTCTTTTTCAGATGGAACTTCCTGGGTTCAAGTTTGTGCCTATTGCTCCTTGTCCTGTTGCTGGGCACCACTGACAGGAGTCTGGCCCCATCCTCTTGATCCCCCCCCTATTTAGCTGTTGACCAACACTGAAAAGATCCCCTCTCAGTCTTCTCCAGGCCAAGCAAATACTCTGGTGGATTTCTCCAAATGGAGCTTTTATGTGAGATAAGGGAAGTGCAAAAAATTTCATAGTGTATCCATTTGTTTCTTTTGTCCATCAGTGTTTGGAGCAGGGCCTCTGAGAGCACCCATTGCTTCATGAGAATTTTCTCACATATTTGACCTCGTTTTCATTTCCAGAGGTTTCATATTAACGGTTTTAATTTATCCTCTGGTTCTGCAATTTATTTAAGCTTCTCTTTTACCTTCTCTATGGTGGCCAGAATCAG
Organism: Ceryle rudis; assembly: GCA_033439905.1. Lineage (NCBI taxonomy): Eukaryota > Metazoa > Chordata > Aves > Coraciiformes > Cerylidae > Ceryle > Ceryle rudis. The sequence goes on along the minus strand of JAAGNO010009428.1, from coordinate 7,323 downwards.
ACCTTTAAAGCCAAGATGTGATCTACCTGGGACTTGTCAAACACTCATTCAGGCACCACTGGAAAACTCCAAGTGCATTTGTCTGACTAGAAGGAGTATTGGTGCCAGGAGAGTTCTTACTACTTAGCCCAAGGTGGTAATTTTTTCAGTTCAGTAAACAATCAATTTCCCCTGCACACCTTCCCTGGACTCTTGTGTAGCAGGAGCTTGACTTCTCCAGAGTTCGGTCTTGATTGTGCATGACTTGCCCTGCAGTGACAACCTATGTTCTCCTTTTTCCCACATGCTAACCATTGCCCATGCTCTGAGGTCTGTGGAGGGGGTTAGAGACATATGGATGGCTGCAGTATGTGCTTTCTCTGTGCTTCTCCCCATAGCCCTCATTTCTTCTTCATGCTTAGTTAAAGTCTCACACCATGTGTGTTTGGACAGCTGCTCTCTGCATGGCTCAGCCATTCACCCCAATGGCCTAAGAAATTCCTGGGAAACTGCAGGAATCACTTTTTTTTTTTTTTCCCCTCCTCTGAATACTAGCTTCAAGTAACTTTTGTTTCCAATGTGATATTCCCATTGAAAAAAAAATCTGTGTAGCCTTAGAACACACCCAGGTCTGTCTGTACATGGGAATGGTTACTTTTACCGTTCTTGAGATTGGTCCACCTACATCTAATGAACAAATTGATTGGACACTAAGTTCAATGCTCTCCTGTGCAGAGAGAAAGATAGAAAGATGGAGGAGATCCTGCCTCTTCCACATTCTTGAATGAAAAGGTACTTGTACCACCTTAAACACAACCTCAGACCTCTCTGGAGACTGCTCTATAGCTGAGATGGCACTGCAGCTTCACCAGATTTCTTCAATGGGACACTGAGATCCTGCTGAATAGCTCAGCTACAAGTCTCTTACGGGAATTCTCATTCACTGCCTGTGAAGGGAATTCCTGTGGAGAGCTGATCAATTCAGCAAGTTTAGGACAACTTTACATTTACTGAAATCAAGTGTCTATTTGAGAAGGAGATGAGTTGTACTCCAGACTACTATGTTACCTAATTCTCCATCAGCTAAATAGAGAGTGAAAGGTGATTTGCTCAGTTGTAGCCCTTTAACAAGGGCATGTAGTGATAGGACAAGGGGTAACAGTTAGAAACTGAAAACGAGTAGATTTAGATTAGAAATTAGGAAGAAAATCTTCACTGCGAGGGTGGTGAGACATTGGAACAAGTTGCCCAGTGAAGTTGTGGATGCCCCATCTCTGGAACAATTCAAGGCCAGGTTGCATGGGACTCTGAGCAACCTGTCCTGGTTGAAGATGTCCCATCTCACTGAAGGGGGATTGAAACTAGATGATCTTTAAGGTCCCTTCCAACCCAAATTATTTTATGGTAGTCCCTATAGCATAGATGGTCAGAGATAGCCAAGATTAATCCTATCCCAGCATTCAGTGTGTAGGTAGTGCCACCTCAGCTAGATACCTGAAATCCATTGACAGTGGAGAGAAAGAAGTTCCTGTGTGTGGACCCCTCCATTGTTTACCCTTTTGTCTCACTACATTTAACAGGCTGTTCTCAAGTGTCTAATATCTCACTGACTTCGTGCCTTCCCCTGATGAGACAGCTTCATTCACTCAGTCAAGGGATCAGTGTTCAGATATTTCCCACACTGCCTGATTTCAGCCAAGACCTGATTGAATCTTCACCTTGGAAGAAACGTCTGAGTGTGATTTGTTAGGCCACCATTCACTCTGCCAGAGACTGTTGCAGATCTCGTAGGACAGTGAAATTCTGATATCATAAACCCACTAACATTTCCTCCTTCAAATCTCAGTGTGATCCTTGGTATTGGATTGGATAGTGTCCTCCTTTATAAAGGACCTGCTGGCTTGCATGCTGGGTTTTGCTATTGCTTTCTTCACCTTACTTCACCTTACCTACAATAGCATCATAGACTCATTTAGTTTGGAAAAGGCCTTTAAGGTCATCAAGTCCAGCTGTAAATCCAGCACTGCCAAACACATCTAGCCCCACCCTGATCATGCACAGAGTTCACGAGTGAGATTATCCCTTTGGTCTGCTTCTTCAGATCCTGTAGACCCTGAGTGAGAGCATCTGTGCATTGTAGATATCACATTGATAGTAGCTGTGGATTGTTACCCCTTCAGCTTGCTGTTTCCTTTCTATTTATGGCTGACAAGGGATGCTCTGACAGCTCTGTCCTGTGTCATCCTGGAGTGACTGACGTGGTGCAGGGGATGCAGGGTGGCTGCTGGGAACGCTGTGCTTTGCCAAAATGTCTGAGGACTAGTGACAATCCAGCTCGATGGTGCCCCCAGTCTTTGAGCAGTCAGAACTGCCTCTGAGCAGGAGTGTTTTCTCCCCTTGCTGTTTACTTCCCAGAAAAGACACTTTGCTGTAAGCTGATGAAGGTTTCCAGACACATGGATCTTCTACTACTATTCCACTTATTTTCTAAGGAGGCTTCTTCCCAACTCTCTTGCAATATGTACAATTCCCTTTTCTCCAGATGAAGTGGGAGGGGTGGAAGGAACATGAAGCTGCATAGTGACTTGTTTTGGGACAGCAGGATAGAGCTTGACTGTAGCTTGAGTGGGATCTACCCAGCTAGTGGTAAATCAGCCAGTCATGGGATAATTTCGGTTAGAAGGGAGTGTTGGCGTCTTTAGTTCAACCCCTTGCTCAAAACATGGCCAACCTCGAAGTTAGATCAGGCTACTCAGGATCCTGTCTAGCTGAGGATGGAGATTTCACAGACTCATGGCCCCTCTTCCAAGGTCTGATCACCACCAGGGTGAAAATTTTCACTTAGTACAGCCTGTGATTGCCACCACTTATCCTTTTGCTGTGCAACTCTGAGAAGTGTTTGGCTTTACCTTGTTTATGAATGTTTGTTGGGTAGTGAAGGCTGCAACTAGGTCCTCCTTTTACCTCCCTCTTTCCAGATGAGCAAGCAAGCCGAGCTCACTCAACCACTCCCTCTATTTCATGCTTTCCGTATCTCAACACATCCTGTTGTCCCCCATTGAACTTGCTCTAGTTTGACATCGTGTTTCTTGCAGCAGGGCCCTGAAGCTGAACACAGTAGTTCAGATGTATCCTCCTAAGTGCCACATTGAGGGGACTGATCAACCCTCTTGCTCTGCTGGCTGAGCTCTTGCAAATGTAGTGGGTTTTCATTGTTTTGAAAGGGCTGCTGCTGCTGGAGGCAGCATATGCAAGTCAGTTCCTTACTGTGTCCTACAAAGGACATCCACAGCCTGAGGCATCACCTGTGCATGGCTTTTTAGCATCGGGATTGAGAAGCCATAGCTATGGATGGGCAATGGAGACTTCTATTGTGGGGTATGCCCTCAGGGATGTTTGGGTCCATGGGGAAAGGGTACAGTATTTGTCATGCCCATCAAATCATTTAAGGGCTGGTCAGAAGCTGCATTCTCATGCCTTGTACAGCTAATACTTCTAAAGAACCAAGAGCTCAGCTGCTGGGTGATGCTTGTCTCTTCCATAGGCCTCATTTTCAAGAGGAGAGATGGAAGGTGTTTTAAATCATGTTTATTAGCTTGAGGAAAACCCCCAAGTTCAGTGTACATCACATTTCAACACCTTTTGGGTTGGGATGGGAAAGACTAGAGGTAAAACACAAGTCAACATAACCTGCTTTTTTTTTTTGTGGTTTTGGGCTGTTGTGGTTTGTTTCTTTGTGTGGTTTTTGGTGGTGGTTTGTTTGGTTGGTTGGTTTTTTTGTGTGCGTGTGTGTATGTGTGTTGTTTTGGTTTGGTTTTAGTTTGTAGCCTTTTTATTTTTGTTAATTGGGAGTATACATTTCAGGACTTGAGGGTTTTGTGTGTGTGTGTGTGTTTTATTAGGTATGAGGTTCAACACGGCCAAATGCCAGGTCCTGCACTTGTGTCACACTTGTGCCCACCCTTCTTGTCTGCAGCATCATGAGTAACCCCTCTCCTTTTCCATCACTCTCATGGTTGTCCTCATCTGATTGTCCCTATCCAGCTGCCCACTTAGCCTTACACCAAAGTCTCTTTGGTCATCTTTAGCTCAGTCCTGTCCTCCCACCTCACCTGACATCACAACAAATTGCTGCAGCCATACACAAGGGCTCCAGCTCCCATGGTCTTTTCTTTTTAATCTTGCTGTCTTCTTTCCATCTTGAAGCTGTTGCCAATTAAGAACGAGTCATTTGATCATGTCATAAACCCAGTGCCAGCAGGAAGACCCGTTCAAGCACAGGAAAGGGGGAGAGAAAGAAGAGATAGTGGGGAATAATAATAAAAATAATAATAATATAGAGGAGGGGAAAAGAATAAAAAGACATCCTCTTCTTCCATCTCTCCTCTCACAAGGTAAAGAATCAAAAAGTCATTTGATGCATAATTGATTGCTTTGGAGTGACTCGCAAATTGCTAAGGAGCCTTGATTCTCTGGGTAATAAGCGCGTGGAAAACACAGGGACGTTTTGACCGCAGGGTTGTGTAGTGGGGGGGTCTGGGGAGGAGAGAAAAATAAACACGAAAAGAGTGGAGCAGCAACTAACTGAGCCCATGCATGCCGAAAATATTTTAATGAGCATCAAGAACAAGGGATTTCAAGAAGCATGAGCTCAGGACAAAACAATAAATTAGCAAACAAAAAAAGGAAACAAAACAAAAAGGGGTTTTTTATTCTTTTTATTTTCCCTGACAAGAAAAGCGCAAAAGCGCTGAGCTGGCTGCGCTGGGGCTGTAGGTCTCTCTCTCCCTCCCTGCTTCTCCACAGTGTGTGTATGGGCAGGGGGGAGATATTGCCTTGAAGCTTTGTGTGGTGCATCCCCCCACCCTGCCTGCCCCATCCTAGGCAATCCTGCCACCGATTGCCACAGGCTTCCAAAACACACTGACAGAAGATTTGGATCACTGTAAGTGTCTCTGTGACAAGCAGAGATGTTGGGGCACTTGGATTTTATAGCCCTGGTGATTTAGCTGCAGAAAAGGGAGTGAGAAGAGGGGCTGGACTCCCTCCGGTCTCCTGTCTCGGTCCTCTCTGAGGAGGAGTTTTACTGACCCGAAGTTGCTGGACTCAGTTAGCAGTGGGTGAAATCCGTTGTCATGCTGCATCAGCAGCCCCCAAAGCTCCGGGCAGCAATGCTGGGCTTGTAACATGCTGTGGCATCACACTTTGCTCCCTCAATATTTCAGTGTCCCTGCAGCCTCAAGCAGTGTTTAGAAGGTCTGGCAAACACTGCCTGTGCCAGACACTGGGCACCTCTACTGGGCTCAGAAGGTGGGAACTCGTGACAACAGCACCATAGTCCAAATTGGATTAAAAAGCCTTCAAGGCACTACCTGGCCTTAGGAGCTACACACAACCCTCTGTGTGGGTATTTTGGGGAATGGGCTCCATCATCAGCTGTCATCTCCCCACGGATACTGTGACTGCCTTTGCTTGGGTCTGATCTCTCCTATCTTCCCCAGGTATCTGGCCAAGCTGAATTGATGGGCCAAGTCCAATGGGATAAGGTTCAACAAAGCCCAGTGCTGTGTCCTGCACTTGGGTCACAACAATGCCCTGCAATGCTCCAGGATGGGGCAGAGTGGCTGGAAGATGCCCTGTGGAAAAGGACTTGTGGGTGTTGGTTGGCAGTTGGCTGGAGAAGAGCCAGCGTGTGCCCAGGTGGCCAAGAATGCCACCAGCATCCTGGCTTGTGTGGCAACAGGACACACAACACTAGTGTGGCCAGCAGGACTAGGGCAGGGATTGTCCCTCTGGACTGGACACTGGGGACACCACCCCTCAAATTCGGGGTTCAGTTTTGGAGGTGACTAGAAGAACTGGGACTCCTGGATTTCTTGTTGGCTTTGGAGACTTTGTCACTCTCTACAACTGCCAGAAAGGAAGTTGTAACAATGTGTGGTTGGTCTCTTCTCTTAGGCAATAATAGGACAAGAGGAACAAGCCTCAGGTTGCACCAGAGGAGGTTTAGGTTGGACCTGAGGAACAGTTTCTTCATGGAAAGGGTTGTCAAGGCCTGTCCCAGTCTGCCCAAGGCAGTGGTGGAGTCCCCATCCCTGGAGGGGTTTCAAAGTTGTGGAGATGTGGTGCAGACATCACAGTGGTGACCTGGAAGTGTTGTGTTAATGGTTGGGCTTGATGATCTTCAGATTCTCTTCCAACCAGAATGATTCTATGTTTCAATGTTTCTATGATTCTCCAGCCTTCCTTGGAGACAGACCTTTCTGATTCTTTGCCTGCAAGGGATGAGTCCCTGCATGTGCAGATGGTATGTAATTCAGGGTCAGACACTGTCACCATGAGATAACCAGAGGATCACCTACCCAGAGGTCCCCGGTGGAGACTTTTGCACAAGTAATACATACTGAGATTTTGATCCACCCGTTGTTTTACAACCTCCTTCCTTGTCCTGAGACCATCCTTAGGCAGCAGATACACATCTGCTGTGGTTTCCTCCAGAAATGCCTTGTCTAACAGCTGCATGCACCAAGGAGTTCGCAATCCCGGGGGAAAGCCTGTTTTCCAGCATGCATGGAGAGGACAAATGTCCCTGCAGGAACTGGTGAGGTGAATCTATCTCTGATGTGTAGATAAGTGCATTTTCCTGCTTCCTTGCAGTCTCTGATGTTGGCAGGCAACTGCTGAATGCCATTAGCCCAGCTGGAGGTTGGCTTTCAGCCTCTGTGCAGAGCTCTCAATGTGCTGGCAGCATGAGGAGGGGACTGTCCCATGGATTCTGGGGCTTGCTCAGTGCCTATGCCCAACACAGGCTCAACACTCATGCGTCAAATGGGAGCCATGCACCACATCGTTGTAGTGATGGAGGGTGTTGCAGGCTTCTGAGCAGCTCAGGGGAGATATTGGGGTAGGAAACATGGTTTTGCAGTAAGATGCTCATCCCTGGTTTATTTTCTCTTGAAATCCATCAGATGAGGTGAAGTGAATCCTTTGAGTCAGTCAGGGAAGCTGAGAGCTCCCTGTGGAGAATTCAGACATGATTGTGGAAGATCCTGGCTTTGTTTAACAGGGGCAAAATGATGGGGTAGAATAAATAGCTCCTGGAGAGATTGCTCATACAGATTTACAGTGAATGAAGCAACAGCCCTTCTTGCCATTTTTTGATAATATTATAAGCTACTATCTCATATTAATAGGATAATTAATGAAGACATTAAAAGTTTGTCTTTTGAGCTTCTTAGGCCTTTACTGCTTGCCCTTGGGACCATATTCCTCTCTCCTCTCCTCTCCTCTCCTCTCCTCTCCTCTCCTCTCCTCTCCTCTCCTCTCCTCTCCTCTCCTCTCCTC